>CABHPQ010170794.1:0-17368 GCA_902168405.1 Peromyscus aztecus
TCAGGGCATTTTTTTCATCAACTGCTGGGGATCACCCAGATGAGCCTTGAGCAATGGGATCTGCAGCAATGGCTACTTAGCCGTGTGCTGTTGCTGAAAGGGGAGCTGTTTTAAATTTATCTCTCTAAAACCATGGCAAGTGGGAATTAGGGCCTTTCTTAGGAAAAAAAATCAGTTTGTTTTAAATATATATTACTTTCATTTATCTTTATTGGGGGACAATTACAGGCCAGTAAGTACTAGGTGCTGCCGCTATAAAGGCGAGCAATCCATCCCTGCCCTCCCAGAGTTTAAAGGTTGAACAAAAGCAAATGCATGCAAATAACTAAACAAGAGAAGACTAAGGGCTGTGTGGATGCTGACTGGATGCGTGCTGAGGCATGACAAAGGCAGGGAATGGTTAATAGAGCACGTGAGGGGGGCTAGAGATTTGCCTCTGTGGTCAAGAGCACTTGATGTTCTTGCAGAGGACCGGGGTTGGGTTCTCCAAGCTCACATGGTGGTTTACAACCACCCATAACTCCAGTTCCAGGAATCTGACACCTGCTTTTGACTTCCGTGAACACCAGACAGGCAGGCGGTCCGCATACACACATGCAGACCAAACACTCATACAACACACAACAGGGAATAATCCTTTCCTAAAGCTTAGAAAGTGAGCAATAAGCAAAAAGCCAGAAAAATGTCTTCTTGTTAACCAGGCATTTTAGGGAGAAAGTGGTACTCAAGGTTTTAGTTTTTCAGCACTTATTATGACAGCCTTGGCTAACAATAAAAATGCCAAGCCCGATTTAAAAGGCGATATCTCCCCAGAGAAGACAGAGGACAGCTGCAGCCACCTCAGGTAAGATGCCTAAAGCCAGGAAGGGGATGCGACCTCCTTCTGCTCTGGTGCTCCACATCTACTTGTTCTTTTCCGACTGGTCACCCACAGATTCCAATAACTCCAGATTGGGTGTGGTGGTGGGCAGGGACATGTATTTGGGAAGCTAGAGAAGTAACAGGGAAACTCTTGCTTGGTACAGCAGCTTACACACTCACCCACAGTTTCAGTTTCTGAGGTTTTCATGACATGTGGTAAACCATAGTTCAAAGATGCTAATAGAAACTTCCAGAAATAAGCCCCTCATAAATTCTGCAATTGTCCATCTTTCTGAGCAGTGTGATGAAATCTCGCACAGTCTCACCCAGGATATGAATCATCTCTTTAGCCAGCAAATCCATGGTGTACAGGCGACCCACCCAGTGGCACTTAGAGATCTCACTTGTGCAACTATTACTTACTACTGCATATCATTCTGTTTTGTCAATGACTGTTACTGATAATATCTTCCTTGCCTAATTCATGCCTGTATAGTTATGTGTATGGTTCACACAAAGCCTCCGCCGGGTATCTTAGAATTCAGCCATGGTGGATGAGGGGCACTATAGTGTTCTAAGCTGGGTGTATGTGGCAAGTTCAAAGTTGGCACTCCTCTTGGGGTTGGGTCATGAACTACCCTTCCCACCACTGGGATACTTTCATTCACACTTCCTTGATGAGAGCAGAGCTGGTCCAGTTCTAGTTCAGAGCTGTATTGAGGGGTTTGGTGGTTTACTCCTGTCCACGTTAGTGTTAGCTGTCAATGTGACCCCACCTAGAATCAACAGGATTTTTAAAAGTCTCAGGTGAGTGATTGTCTTTATTAGGTTGGTCTGTGAGGATAGCTAACATAGTTAATTGATGTAGGAGGGCCCAGCCCACTGTGGGTGGCACCATTCCCTGAACAGATATCTGGTCTTGGGCTGTATAAGGCCAAACATGGGCCTGAGCAAGCCAGGGAGTGAGTCAGCAGACAGTGTTCCTCCAGCTTGGTTTCTATTGTACTTCTCTGGCCATGAATGAGTTCTCTGCTGAAGGTAATGCTGCAGGAAACAGCAGATAGGCCTGTCTTGAGTTCCTCCCCTGACTTCACTCAGTGATGGACTGGGGCCTCGAAGCGTAAGATGAAATAAACCTTTCTTGTCCTATGCTGCTTTTGGTCAGAGTGTTTTATCACAGCCACAGAAAGAAAATTTGGGGTCATTCTAAGTGCTTATAAAGGTTGTGTCACATTTTAGAGAGAGGGGAGCAATTATAGTGTAGATATGGAAAGTTAGATATGTATTATGAAAACTTATCCAGCTATCATTCAAAAATTATCACAATAGCCGGGCGGTGGTGGCACACACCTTTAATCCCAGCACTCGGGAGGCAGAGCCAGGTGGATCTCTGTGAGTTCGAGGCCAGCCTGGTCTACAGAGCGAGATCCAGGACAGGCACCAAACTACACAGAGAAACCTTGTCTCGAAAAACCAAAAAAAAAATTATTACAATAAATTAACTATAGTATAAGGATTTCCCAATGCCTACAAATTGGAAAGAATCAGACGTTGAGCTGGGGTGACTCTAATTCTAAGTAGGGCAATCAGAGAAGGTTTTAGGAGAACTTTGAATGAGGGCTTACAGAATAATTTTTGAAGCGTGTACCATGAGAGAGGAGAGACCTGAGAAGGAGCAAGGCAGAGCATTACAGAAGCTCTGGGGAAAAGCAGATAATCCATCCAGGTAGCCGTGCAGAGTCTGGGAATATGAGTGAGGGATGGCTAAAGGATTGAAGAGAGAAAATAAATATTAAATGCCCTTGAAAGCCACACAAAGGGATCTTTGCTATGTAGGAAAAGAGGGGTTCTTGAAGAATTTGGCAGCAGAAGGTATGGTCTAAGCTTCATGTGGAGAAAATCCTTGAAGAAAGAACAAGACGAAGAAAGGTGGAATTAGAGACTGGAGACCGTGACCATACCATAGCTGAGAGGTTAGAGATGCTGCCTAGGCTGTTACCATACCATAGCTGAGAGGTTAGAGATGCTGCCTAGGCTGTTACCATACCATAGCTGAGAGGTTAGAGATGCTGCCTAGGCTAGACCGGGAGAGCGACCTAAAAAGAGAAAAGGAGAGAACACGCAAGCCTTGGGTAGCTCACTAAATGTGAAAACAGAGGCTGCACGAAAAGGTAGCTTTTTCAAGGCTGACTTAGCCCTGGGCTCCTCTGTCAGCTGTCTGCATTTCAGGAGGAAAGATCTTAACACTTTCCTAAATGTTAAATCCAACCAAACCAAATCTTTCAAAAAGAACACTTTATGCTTCACATTAGCATTGATATTGAGAGTGCAAATACCAAAGTGTGTATTTTTAGTGAGTAAAGCAAAAAGAACTCTTTTTCCTAGTGCCAAACCATGAGCTCAATGAAGACCTTAGCCTGCCTGCATGAGTCAGTCTTCCCTCGAGTCCGCCTAGGAATGATTCCCTTTAAAACTGCAATAGATACTGATAGACAGCTCAATATTTGAGAGAATGAAACTCCTTATTCCAAGATGAATCAAAGGAAGGGTGCACAGAACAAGTCTGCAGGTTTTGTTCTTTCTCTTTACCTCTGGTATTATCTGAAAAGGAAATCATTATCATCTCAATAGCTGAATTAATTAGCTTCCACTCTGGGAAAGCAACACAATATTATCACTACATCATTTAAATGTGGGCACATATACTCTATTTATACTTTATGCAAATCTATCCATACACAAGCTACGCCTCTATCTTGCTCTTTCTTGTGCATATTCAACAATGCTCATATTTTTTTTTCTGAAAAAGTCATTTGAAAATGAATGGAAAGGAAATTCACAGAGGAACAGAGCCTTCCTGATAATAGATGAGGCTGTGGGGAGGATTGCCATGGCCAACTTGGGGGTAGGGAATCCCTGGCTTGCAGAGCAGTTTGGAGATGGCATTTTCATGGATCTTGTAATTCTAACCAATATTACTCACCATTTTTGTCCTTTATATAGATAGGATGCAGCAGCCATGCGCTAGTCCCATATGTGCATGTATGTCACATTGGACATTGGTGGCTGACATGGGTATCTATTGGTAGTATGAACTATCATTCGATGTTTTACATGTTTAAGGATCTTTAAGACAGCAACAAGCATAGAACTCAGGATTCTTTATATAGAACATGACCTACACAGGGATCGCTTTACATACTCTTATTTTGTTTCATATGTTGTTCCAAAAACACATGTGGTATTCATTTAATCCTTAATCCAGTGAGGTAGTGCTAATTATTTCTGTCCCATGGGAGAGGACCTTGAGTTCCACAGAGGCTACTTGTTCAAAGTATGACAGGTAATGAATTGTAGAGCCTGGATTTGAATCCTGGTAGGCTCAGTTCAGACTCCGTTATCGACCACTACCCTCACAGGCCTTCAAATAGAATAAGGAGTTTGTATTCCAAAACATTTCCTCAAGATGTTAATTTCCCCAAATCTCACACAGCATGGAAAAACCCAGCCCGTAACAGAGATCTGTTACCTTCCCCAAGCTGGGTCCATGGTGAGTACCTAGCGGTCTCTTTAATAATGTTAAAATGAACCAAAATGTTGAGTCATTTGTGTATGCTTGATTGATTTTTTCATTTTCTTTCCATCCCAAGAAGATAGTCATCATTTTGTGCTTGTTTACTTCAACAAGTCTCACTCTCATTGAAAGGGTATTTCTGGATCATCAAAAATGTAAAAGATGGGTGAATACGTCTAGAGTAGGGAGAAGCAGAAGCAGCTTAGCTGGGAAGAGTTTGGAGAACTTGCCCCAAGCTTTGGAATGGAATGATTCTCCCAGGTTCTGTGAGTGGTGGCCCAGCACCCATGAAGAGTCCCCAGAGAGAAGGCGAACCTCAGTGGGGATGGCAATTGAAGCTCAAAGCCTCTGAGAAATTACACATGAGCTAAATCTGTGAAGAGGTGCCTGCCTGAAGAGCTCACTGAAAATGAATCGATGAAAATACAACCTATCAGGACTGGAGGTGTGCATGAAAAGCAATGCTTTCAGGGGCGCGCATGCGTGCAGGTGGGGGTGGGGGAGGAACTGACAGAGTTAAAATGCATTTTCTATGTTGAGATCTAAAACTCGGTGACCTAAGCTTTGCTTTCAGGGAGCTAAGAAAGAAGGGAAGATTAATCACAAAGAAGGCAAAAGAAAAAAAAAAGAAAAAAAAAAAAAAACAGAGCAGAGGAGCTGGCAAGATGGCTCAGTAGTTAACAGCACTGGCTGCTCTTTCAGAGGACCCAGGTTCAATTCCCAGCACCCACATGGCAGCTCACAACTGTCTGTACTCCTGTTCCAGAGGATCTGATGCCCTCATACAGACAGACCTGCAGGCAAAACACCAATGTACACAAATTAAAACTAATTAAAAAAATCAGAGCAGAAATCAATGTGACTTCAAATAGGAAAACAATATAAAAAAATCGAATGAGACTAAAAGATGAGTCCTCTCAATAAAATTAATAAATCCCTAGAGAGACTAATCAATAAAAATGATACTGATTACGAATATCACACACAAGGGAAATGGGCCCTGTCAGTACAGATCCATTATAAGGAAAACAAGGGAAGAAAGAACTCTATAGATTATAAAGAACTCTAGGCTCACAAATTTGATAACTTCGATGGAATTCCTTGAATAATGCCTATCAACACTTACCTATGGGAGAACTGATTGACAAAACAGGCCTATCCAATAAAAGAAACTTAATTAATAAACAACCTCCCAAAACAGAAACTTCCAGGCCCAGGTGGTTTCGCCAGTTAATTCTATCAACCATCTGAAGACGAAGGACCATCTGTCTATTCTCTTTTCCAGAAGACAGAGGAACACTTTCCAGGCTTTTTAGAGGGCAGCAATACTTCAATATCAAAAAATACACAAGAACACTTAAGAAAAGAAAACTATAGGTCTCCATCTCTTTTTCCTTTGTTTGTATGGGGTGTGTGGACAGGTGCGCATGCCGGTTGACACTCACGCAAAGGTCAGAGCAGGCTTTTCAGGGCGTGACCCTCTATCACTCAGTCTTATTGCCTTGAGACAGGGCATGCCACTGGAAGGTCATTTCATCTGGGCTGGCTGTCCAGCTGACTCTTGGGATCCACCTGTCTTCTTTGAAGCTAGGGTTATAGGTGCGCACAGCCATGCCTGGCTGTTAGTCTACATGTCTGGGATTCACCTCAGGTCTTCGTCCTTACAGAGCAAGTGGTCTCACATGAGCCATCTCTCCAGCCTGTTAGAATTGTTTTTTTTATTTGTTTTTGCCTGGCCTTGTGGTTTCAACTCTGTTATATAATGATGACTTCACTCGGTAGATTCTGAAATGAATTTCTCTTGATATGATATGAACCAAACCTTTCATCATTTTTCCAAAATTTGAGCTTACATCAGAACACCTTGACTCTAATCCAACAGGAAGTACCACACGCCACAAAGCCTCTTGGCCTTCTCTAAGGATAAAGCCCATTACCAGCAGCTGTTAGCTCATCAAGACTACTGGCAACAGTAACTAGACCAAGATGAATTTGCCTGTCATAACTGCCTAGAAAAGAGGCAGTCATGAATATCATTGACAATAATGAGTAGAACTCTCTAGACTTCAGAGACCACACAAGAACTGCACGCTGCTATACATGCAGCTTTGTTGGGCCCAAGAGGATGGAGCGCCATGGAGGATGGATATGTGCAAACTGCCTTGAAGACTTGCCAGCCAGGTTTGGTATAAGTGATGGCCAGCACTTCCGCATCCCCCAAACATTGCTTCTCAGATGTGGATGTAGCACAGGGGTAGAGCATTTTTCTAACATGTGCGTTTTCCCAGTACCACAACCAAACAAATACATGTATAGAAAGCACTGCCTCTCAGATCATCAACAGGCTAAAAGTGTTGAAAGGCTGTCAGAGCCTCCTGGGAGACCAGAAGAGGAGCAGGCCACCCCCAGACTCCCAGCCCTCACCTTAACCTCCTCTTCCTTCACCCAGCAGAAGCTGGGCTGGAATGTTCCCCCCCAGGACAGTTCTCATCTGACCCTCCTCTGTCTTTTCTTCCATGTTGAATGGAGGGAAGATGATGCAACTATCCAAATAAAAAGCAAAATGAAATGAAGCCGAAGACCTAAAAACTAGAAAGTGTGATGTCATGGGTGACAGGCTCTGCAGAGCAGCTTGGAGTAGAAGTGGGCGGGGGCAGAGGCCATTTCCTGACAATTCTCCTTTAACTTCACTTGGCTTCGGAGTCTAAAAGGACAGAAAGTATAATTCTGCTGACATCCTTGTCCCAACTGGGTGCCTGCTGAGAACAGAGGGCAGGGACCATGCTGTGATAGACCATGGCTCTGCATGTCCCTAAGAGTCATTTAAACACTCATGTGGACAAACTCTTGGGAGCTGCAGCCTGACCTCAGCACCCCTCAGGGGTCTGGGCTCCCACAAGCAAATTTCCACCACATGTGGCTTCTGGGGCTGCTTACGCCAGTAGCCTACAAAGTCAATTGCTCTTACAGGATTTAACCCTTTCCCTCTGAATCATTGTTTACATGCTTCGTTGGTTTATTCTTGTATATGTAACAGTAACTGATCTCATTTAACAGTTTGTGCTTTCGGAAGTTTCTCTTAATCACTATGTATCGTTTATATGCTTAGGCATTTTCCATGTTTAAAGATGTATTGCCTATATGTTCATTTGAAATATCCATTTTGTCCACTTAAAATCATCCTTTTACCATTTAGATTTCTGTATGGTTTTTCAGGTACTATTTGTTGATAGGTGATAGTTTTGAATCTCTGTTGTTTGCTTTGTTGTTGTTTCTATTGTACTCATCAGTTAGATACACTGTTGTTGTTGTTTCTATTGTAGTCAGTTAGATACATTGTTGTTGTTTCTATTGTAGTCAGATACATTGTTGTTGTTTCTATTGTAATCAGTTAGATACATTGTTGTTTCTATTATATGTCAGTTAGATACATTGTTATTATTTCTATAGTAGTCAGTTAGATATATTGTTGTTGTTTCTATTGTAGTCAGTTAGATACATTGTTGTTTCTATTGTATGTCAGTTAGATGCATTGTTTTCTCACTACTGCTTGACAATGGTAACCTTAAGAACTGGATTTTTTTTTCTGTTTTGCTCACCACTGCATCTCCTATAGGTTAGAAGAGTGAGTGGCATATAAGGTAATACTTAAAGATATTTTATGAATAAAGAATTTAATTAATTACTTAATTAACCACCAGGAAGATAGTTTTGAAGGCAGGGTGTGATGCCAGTTAGGGAATGTAGATGAACAAAGCAGAAACAATGATAAAATAAAAAAAAAAATTCATTAAGAAAATGTAACAACAGCTAAATGCCTAAGGAAGCTGCATGCCAGATAGAGAGCTGGGTATCTTAAAGGCCATGCCTGGGTTTTTCAATACAGCAATGCAAAAGTAATGGGATAGCAACAAGCATGCACTAAGTATTTACCATTGGTAGGGTGTGTGTTAATTGCTTCCCATACAACTATAGTCTCAGTACATTTGATCTCAGCCATATCAGTGGTTATCAACCTGTGGGTCTCGACCCTTTTGGGGTCACATATGAGATATCCTGCATATCATATATTTACATTATGATTTATAACAGTAGCAAAATTAGTTATGAAGTAGTAACAAGATAATTTTATGGTTGGGGGGTCACCTCAACATGAGGAACTGTATCAAAGGGTTGTAGCATTAGGAAGGTTGAGAAGCACTGTACTGTATGAACATCAGAGCTACATCATGGCAATCTGTAAATACCTAGCTAAGGAATTGTGCCAAAGTGTGGGGGACCCGCCCCTACCTTTTATTGGGTTCTTATGTGGATGAGAGAGGCATAAGGAAATAGTAGATAGAAAGATAGTGGAGATAAGACAGTCAGAAACGCAGAATAGCTTTGGGAGGACCTGGATCAAAATCCACTGGTCCCTTCTGTCACTTCAAAAGGACTTTCTACAGGAATGTCAAGGGGCGGGGCAAAGGCCCTCCCCTTGCTAGTTCAAAGCACGCCACACATCCAAGTGCAGACCCTTCCAAACACCTGGTAACCATGGCTGTGGTCAATCCATCCCCTTATGCAGCCCTGCTGGGTAAAGCAAGCTCAGATTGTCACTAGGAAACCTCTGTGGGCTCCCACACCAAAGGTCAAATGAGTTAGCAATAGCAAGCCCCAGAACGTGCCTCCATACGGTGATCACCTGATGCGTATTATCTACCTCCCCATCTGTCTGTCATCACTGCCACCATTATCTCCGCTATCATCTCACCTTTCTCCTCATCAGCATTATCTTCACTTTGTAAGTGAGGAGGCTGAATTCCAGAGACAGGAACTAACTTAGGACAGCTAGAAAAAGAAGTCCTGACCTCCCTATGACGTCACGATTCACCCATCAAAGGCTCCCAGTGCCGTGAAATCCTTGGAAACCCACACTACATCGTGCTCTACCACAATTTCACCTCATTTGAGTCATTACTAAATTTCACGAACCAGTTTGTGCTTGATCCCAGCTAGAGTCTCAACACATGCGATCTCAATACATGGGTATCAGGGCTACTTGCCGGTCATAAACAAAGCCCCCCATTGGAAACAGCCTAAATCCACTTCATGGGATAGTCCTCTCAATATTTTTGGAAGATTTCCTATAACTTCAGAACTAAGCATAATGCTGGCTCATGATCTTATATAAAAATATATTCCAAAGGACAATGGGGCCACCCGTGAACCCAACAGTGCCTTTCAAGGGTGCTACCATCCTCTCTGTGGCCTATGTAGACTGTGACACCGAGGCTGAAGTGACAGATGCTGACCTACTAGGGAACACAGCTGTTCCAAATTCCCAGTCAGACGCAGATGGGCTTTTGATGGCCAACATTTGAGATTTGAATCAAAAATTCATCCAGACGTGACTATTTCATAAACGATACCGATGGCTGCCAGAGGAAGAAAGGTCTAGACTTAATCTAGGGCCAAGCAAATGCCAGTCTCTGTCTACACTGTACTTGTGTCTTCAGTGGTTACTTTAAAAAACACCGGAAACTGCAATTTCTCTCATTGATGCTGTATCTATGACAAATAAGACATTCAGATAAATTAGAATATTTCTTATGGAACTAGAGCCAGAAGCTACAACAGTAGGAAATTTCACTGTGCTCTCCAGTTTGTTTCTAAGTCTCAAATTTTTCTCTTTTGGGGGGTTGTGTTTCAAGTCCCATAGGCCCTGCAGCCTGTAAGGCAGCCCCAAAATGAGAGAGAGAGCAGGAGCTTTATAAACAGTAACCTTCTTAACTCTCACAGAGACTCTATAAACAATACCTTCACTTTCAGAGATGGGGCATATAGAAAATAAAGTGCTAGGTAGAATGAGATTTGGCTAGCTTCATATCCACGGCATCCTCCTTCCGGCTACTGTAAGGGAGGAAAGATGAACACAACTTCCCCCAGACTCCCTTGCAAAGCTCTGCCATAAGAATACCTTTAGAAGTCAGTGCAGAACAGGGGGAGGCTGCCGCTGTGCTCTGGCCTTTCTACCCTCAAGCAGGATCATGGGATTCTGTAATGGCAACAGCTGAGCTTCCAGGTGAGCGGACTGACAGAGAGGATACAGGACATCATTCCAGCAAAGGCAACTTCCTGGGCCCTAGATGGCAGCTAAGGTGTACATTTCTGTGGCAAATGGTTATGGTGGTGCATTCCCAAGTCCCCATTTCCTACTCTGTGGCCGAGCAGCCATAGCTCCAGGCCATAGCAGGCCAGGATTGCAGCAGAGCTCTGAGCAGACTCCTCGAGGTCAGCATGGAACCGGTTGTGGCTCTTTTGACTGTTCCTGTATTTGCTCCATTCTGCCTGAAATAGTAGTTTCTCTTTCATTTCATTGAGTTCTAGCTGCCGTCTTGAGCAACTTGATTATTTATAAAGAGCCAAGATCTGAGGCACGCTGATTGACTCTACAGCCCACAGTCTTCTTGAAAAATGTTATAGAGTGAAATCAGCTTTGTATCTGAGGAGATATGCCACCGGGAGCCGCAGGTTGTGGGGACAGGGTTGGCTGAGCTATTAGACCTTCCCGGAACAGGTCTTTGTTGGATTGTATTTGATCCTATTCTGTGCGGCTCTCACTTCCTTGAAGCCCTTTGCCCTTCAGTCATAGTTAAGCTACAGCAGGTTCGCTTGTTCTCTTAAGAGAACACACAAGACCGCAAGGCAGACTGTTACCAACTTTTCAGTCACCAATGTAGAGGAATATTATTTCAAACTGTGTTACTCTTGTGTATGTTGCATTTGTTTAACTCTGTGAAGCTATGCTACTGTGCCTGTCTAAAATACCTGATGGTCTAATAAAGAACTGAATGGCCAATAGCAGGGCAGGAGAAAGGAGAGGCGGGGCTGGCAGGCAGAGAGAATAAATAGGAGGAGACATCTGGGAGGAGAGCTCAAGGAACGAGAGAGAAGGAGGAGGACTTTAGGGGCCAGACACCCAGTCACCCAGCTACACAGCAAGCCACAGAGTTAATGTAAGATTTACAGAAGTAAGAGAACAGGAGAAGCCCAGAGGCAAAAGGTAGACGGGATAATTGAAGTTAAGAAAAGCTGGTTACTGCTAAGCCAAGCTAAGGCTGGGCATTCATAACTAAGAATAAGCCTCTGTGTGTGATTTATTTGGGAGCTGGGTGGCGGGCCCTCCAAAAGACAAAAAGAGGAAAAACAAACAACACACCAAAGCCTGAACTCCCAAATCCCAAACATTATGCAACATCTAAGGCAGTCTGCTCCTGTGACCAGCAGTGTTCAGGGCGGCAGTCAAAGAGGAGGAACTAAGGGATGCTGGAGCTCTGTTCCTCCCGTGTCCCCATTTTCAGACTGAATCCTAGGGGTGGGTTGAGAGTTGACAGAACCCAGTGTCATCTGGGATCCTGCGTGCTTAGGGTCCCCTGTGCCCAGCCTGGCATGGGGCGGATCAACAGTTTCATGGTTTCCTGGTACAGCCGGGTATTGCGACACAGCCATGCAGCAACGGCAGGGACCCGCCCCCCGACCCAAAAGAAATGCTCAGATAGGGCCTGAGATGGGGGAGGAATGCACTCAGCACCCCAGGATGCTGCTGCATAGCACCCCATCTTCCCACTGGTGACTGGAGAGTAGCCAGAACATCACCCCCACAGGCTAACTCCAGAGTACTGAGGATCAACCCCACCCCAAAGCCACCCACCCCGTCACTCCCCAGCACTCTGCTAAACCTGGTACCTGACCACAACTCAGAAGATGTTGGGCAGGAGAAGCGGGATGATCCTGAATCGAATGAAATGGAGTTCAGGGCCTGATGTTGAATCAAATCCAATTAGGCAAGGGGCTCCTTTTCTTGCCCACATGGTCGGGTGTGGAGCGTCCTTGCTGTGTTTGCAGTCGGTTCCGGTTACCGGCCCTCGGCTGCGGTTGGGAATGGGTGCTAGCAGGCTACAGACTATACCTTGGTCTTCACTCTCCTGCCTGTTTCGGTAATAAGCAAGGTTCGGCAGAACGAGGCCATGGCTACTCTTCACACGTCTGCATACGTGCTGTGTCTGCAGAGTGGAGCCGTCCCAACAGACACGTCTATGGCGAAGATCCTAACGTGTTTGTAGTCTGGCCCTTTGGGGATGGGCCCTGTTGGCTCCGTCTTGCAAGCTTGTCATTTGCTGGCATGATGGGGGCAAAGTATCAAACCAAAATCAATCGAAGGAAACCCTGTCTTCCTCTGCTCTTAAAAATGTATCTACATCCGAATCCTTCTTGACAGTCTCAAAGGACCAGGCTCCTCTGACCACCCTGTGTGCCTTGCTAACTGCGGTCCCGTGCTTTCCTGGAGGCCCGCTGCCTCTGACTTAGCTTCTCCATCCTGGGGAGTCTTTTCCTCTCCTGAAGGCCTTTTGGGTGAGTGCTCCTGGGGATTTCCCTTGGCTCTCTAGTCTCCCTGCAGTCACTCTGCCGTGCCCCAGAACTCTTAGGACCTTTTTACTTGGGTTTACTTATGAGGTGAACTGTTCCAGATTTCTGACTTTTGATGTTTGATCCGTGGGCTGAGGCAATACTGAAACCTCAATATCTCAATGAAGCATTTGACTTTCCCCCTTTGGCCACTGAGGTCATCAGTATTCACTGTGAGCAGACAGCCCAAGAGCAGGATGCCCATTTACTGGGCGAGCAAGGACAAGCCGCTCAGCCTGGAAGTCACTCTTACAAGGTGTGGAGTTAGATTTATCAGTTATAGTTTTAAAGCTGACCGCCCCCCACCGCCATTAGCTGGGAAGCCCTAGGTCGGTTCATAACATTTTGGGTTTCAGTTTGCTCATCAACAAAATAAGCATTCAGTATGAAAATTAAAGAACCGTTGTGGTCAATGTAAATGTGGTAAATACATTCCACGTATTCACATCACTGGCCTCTCAAAACCACAGCTTCTTTCTGATATAATATGCATATCCCTCCATTTCCTTTCTTTTTCCCCCTTTCATTGAAAATAGCTTTTTTCCCCCTCACATAATGTAGCCTGACTACTGTTTCCCCTCCCTTGGTTCCCACTAATCCAGCCTTCTCTCCCCTCCCATCTGGATCCACTCCCTTTCTGACTCTCATTAGAAAAGAACAGGCTGCTAAGGGATAATAAAATAATAAAATATAATAAATATGACAATAATTATTAAATATTATAATAAAATTATATACGTTTTAATAGTATAATAAATGAGATAAAACGAAAACGAACGCATCAGAATTGGACAGCACAAACAGAAGGAAGAGAGCCCAAGAGAAGACACAAGGCACAGGAAACGGAGACCCACTCAGGAATCCCACACGGACACTAAACTGAAAGCCCTAATACATGCGCAAAGGACCTGGTGCTGACCCGTCAGGCCTGCATGTGTTTCCTCAGTCTCTGTGAGTTCATATGAGCTTTGATCATGTTGATTTAGAGGGCCTTGTTTCCTTGGTGTCCTCCATCCCCTCTGGCTCTTACACTCATTCTGCTTCCTCTTCCTCAGGGTTCCCTGAGCCCCTGAGGGGGTGGATTTATGGTACTCTCCCTTTCGGATGCACACAAAATGCCCATTTCCCAGGTGAAGGCCCAGAGAGAATCGGCCCGTATAGTCATCGCTGTAACATACAGGTTATATAGTGTTTATGTTGGGAGTTTTCCTTTGATCCAGACTTTTAAACTATGATGTTCTTTTCATTGTCTTTCTCTTCAGGCAGGAAACATGACCTAGACTGGAATTTGTCCAGTCAGATCTCCAGTCCTCATTTTTATGTATGGAGTTGTCCTTGTGGTGACCTGAGAGAGAAAGGGAGAGCTCTCTTCCCCAGGTTCTCTGTTGCTCAGAGAACCCCCACAGTGCTCAGCCAGTGAACCAACCCTCTTGGGTGCCTTTTAGATATCACTTATGCCCAGAATTTTCCAACTTTAGCATGAAGGCCATGCGAAATCACAGATTCTCAGGTTCTGGTTCCAGAAATTCTCATTCCATAGGCCAGAAATGGGACCCCAAATTTGCATTTCCAGAAACTGCCACACACTGCTGTCCTGCATCTACATCACTCTATAAATTGGAATAGAACGGGAATAATAGCAGAGACTTGTTGAGTTTTCACTGCGTGCCATACATTTTACTAACTCTTTTACCCATGTTAAGAGGAGACGTGGCATGCACATGCCATGGCCTGTGTGTGGAAGTAAGATGATAACTTCCAGGAGTCTCTCCCACACCGTGTGGGTCCTGGGGATCAGGACACCAGGCTTGTCGGCAAGCACTTTTAACTGCAGAGCCATCTCACGGGCCCCATATTAAATTTGTTATTGCATTTTATTTTATAATATTCTTTTAAAAACTAATAATAGCTCCTCTGGATCATCTCTATGGCCATCTTGTCCTGACATCTAAACCAGCTGCCCTCAGAGTCTGTTTGTGCCCCTGATCTCATTAACAGCAAGAAATGTGACTTAATTATCAAGAGCAGTGAGGAAAAAGCAAAGATAAACTTCATACGCACGATACGTCCCCAGCTCAGGCTTAATGGAGCTCTGAATGAACCAAGATGTGGTTCAGAGAAAAGCGGTGGAGAAGTGGAGCCTTTCATGGCACACAGAGCCAAACTCAAAAAACTCAAACTCAAAAGAGGCCACGCCTTACCACAGTTCAAACAACAAAAACACACAACACATCTTACTGTTTCGTTGGGATAGCTTTGTAGTTCCTTTATACTTAATTTATAAATTTGGTTATTTTCTTGCATATAAAACTGGTTCAAGAAATTGTAGCAGCCAATTTTACTAAACACGGGAGAATTTTACTAAAACGAACAGTCAGAAAGCACTCACCTTTGCAGCCCTCACAGGTGAGAGCGTTGTAATGGTACCCGGAGGCCCTGTCTCCACAGACGACGCACAGCTCATCCCCTTTTATCCTTCCCGCCGACGATGTGGCCATGCGGGGCTTCTTGGTTACAGGCATCTCTGACACCTCAGTCTCTGCCTGGTACACAGTCTCAGCCGGCATTCGCCGGAGTTCATACATTCCCGGAGAGTACCACTCTTCCGGTTGCTGGGGGTAGAAACCCAGGTTGGAATAATAGGATGACGAGGAAATCTGTGGTTGGACTTGAGGAAACTGGGCATTGCTGTATGGTGAATACGACTCCAAATCCAGATTCTGCCCCAGAGCACCTGCCTCTTGTTCTGTTAGCACACCTGAACAGAAGGGCCGACAGAACTGGAATTAATGTCATCATTCTAGAAATTAGAGCAATACGTCAGTTCAAAATATATTTCAACATAAACTATGTAAAAGCTAATACTTACCTACATAAAATTACCTTTAATTTTTTATTATTTATTTATTTTTATTGCTGTACATGTGTGTGCCTAGGTGAGTTTATGTGCACTACATTCATGGAGGTGCCCTTAGAGAGCAGAGGGTATCAGATCCCCTGGAGCTGGAGTTATAAGCAGGTGAGTACCACTGATGTGAGTGCTGGTAATCGAACCCATGTCCTCTGGGAAGGCAGTAAATGCTCTTAACCAATAGGCCATCTCCCCAGCCCTATAAAATTAACTTTTAAAATAGGTGTTTACCTGTAAATATATCTAATAAATATATATATATACTATATTTTATATATATTATGTGTGTTTATCTAGAGAGAAAGATTAAAATGTTTAAATCACAACCTCAGGGAAAAATGTGTAACACAGAGGACAGACAAATGGCAGGTTGCTAATATGTAATGAGCTTTTGAAAACTAATAAGAGAACATTCCACAGCGTATGGAAAAGGATAGAAGTCAGACATGAACAGTTTTTAGAAACTGTTGCATAAATCCACAAAAATGTTTCCCTTTTAAAAATAAATAACAAGTAAGCTCAAATTAAATCTATAAAATACTCATTTTCATCCTCAAATTATGAAGATTTTAGGTTGAATGACAGAAAGTCTTGGGAAAACAAACACTTTCAGAGGGTAATTTGTTAGAATCTTCCGGCATTTAAGAGTCTAATATCTTGCATTAATATTTTTCAGTGCCAGGAAAATTTATCTTAGAGATATATTTAATTCCACATGAAAAGAATTTTTATGCAAATGAAGACATTCATTTTCGGCACCTTGTAAGAAAGAAGTTGGAAACATACTTCAGTAGGATAGGGTTAGAAAAATTGCAGTATTTATACACAAATATGATTCAAATGTGCAATAATAATGATAGTGATGATGTGGGAGGGTTTCTACTACATGCAGCTATTATTTTCAAAAGATGAACTGTAGAAAATGTGTATATTTATATAAATATAAAAAGTAATGTGTGTACGTGTGTGTGTACGTGTGTGTGTGTGTGTGTGTGTGTTGTAGGTGAGGCAACTTTCTTCATGATCTTAAACAAATCAAACGGTGGTGCGTGTGGAAGGTGATATTCCATTATTTTCTGGGGTAAGAAACCACACAATGTTTTTACTGTTTGAGATTTTTTGTGATAGGCATGCTATTTTGCTATTTTAATTATTATAATATAGAAGGGAGCTTTTAAGAAAAGAATGCACTACCCAGCAACATTAGTCTACCCGGGTTCAAATCCATGTTCTTCTGTTACTTGATCTCTGTGCAGATAGGAATTTTCTTAGCAGCCACAGTTTTCTCTTAGGATAATGGGGAATGACGGTGCAATAGCAACTTAGTTGTGAGGGCGAAATGAGACAACACACGCCAAGCATGCTGTTAAATTTGACACGGAAGAAGTGCCCCAAGTTAGAGATGACATTAAAAGAGCGATAATAATTCTTCCTAAAAGCATTGTTATTAAAGAAGATGCTTCGATATAAAACCTCTAGGTAATAAAAACTAGCAGGCCACAAAAATGCTTCTATATTTGGAAACACAAGCTGTGCTCTTTAGAAAACAAAATGCTTAAATTACACAAAATGCA
>CABHPQ010170794.1:17468-36614 GCA_902168405.1 Peromyscus aztecus
AAAAAAAAAAAAAAAAAAAAAAAAAAAAAAAAGGTAAAAGATAAGACAGTGTCGATGTGCACGGCCAGGGAGCCCTAGAGCCCAATTCCAGCTCCATTCCTTCTGAGCAGTGGGACCTGAAGCAAACACATCACATATATACTCAGTGTTCACACCTCCAGCTGGAGAGGGAAACTTCTAGATAAAGCGTTCCCCCGATGGCTGACTGAAATGACAGATTAGCAGCTCCTCATCGAAAACACAATCATATGTGTCTTAGAATTTAAAACTTTTTTGGGGAGAGGCCTCAGTGGGTAAAGTGTTTGCTGTGCAGGCGTGGGGACAGAGCCTCAGCACCCTCTATCAAGCCCTGCCGACATACACCCATAATGCCAGCACCAGGGAGGTGGAGGGAGGGTCCCAGAAGCTCAAGGAGCAGCCAGTCTCACTGAATGGCACAACTCCAGTTCCATGAGAGAAACAAAATATAAGGTGGAGAGAGAGATGACTGTCTTCATCTGAAGACATGTGACTTCAACCTCTAGTCTCCTACACCTACTCACATGGTGAGTGCACTCCCCCACATGTGCGCGCGCGCATGCGTGCGCGGGCATACACACACACAGTATATAATTAATAAAGTGAATAAACAAATAAATAAAATTTAGAATCCTTTGATTGGACAAGGGCCTGGGCTTGATCCCCAGAATTGCAAAGAAAGAGGAAAACATCTCTTTTAGATTTCAGAACAGAATGCAGTGGTGTTCATAACACTGGGTAGAACTTAGGGTGTGATGTGTAGGAAGCAAACACAGCAATGATTTCCTCAGTGAAATTCTAAGACTATTCACACAAAGTAGAATAAAGAATGACCGAAGCCGGGCGGTGGTGACGCATGCCTTTAATCCCAGCACTTGAAAAGCAGAGACAGGCAGATCTCTGTGAGTTCGAGGCCAGCCTGGTCTACAAAGCAAGATCCAGGACAGGCACCAAAACTACACAGAGAAACCCTGTCACTTCCGATCTGTAGCGCCATGTTGCAGAGAAAGAACGACCGGAGTCTCACATCCTTCAGCCCCGGAATGGCCACCAAAAGGAATTCTTACTGAACTTAAAAAACAATGGTTTCAAAAACAAACAAACAAAGAAAACAACTTGCCAGGCAGTGGTGGCACATGCCTTTAAACCCAGGCAGAGGGCCAGGCAGATCTCTGTGAGTTCGAGGACAGCCTGGGCTACAGAGTGAGTTCCAGGAAAGGTGCAAAGCTATACAGAGAAACCCTGTCTTGAAAAAGCAAGCAAACAAACAAAACAAAACAAAAACAAAAACAAAACCAATGATTTCAAGTGATTTGGGAATTTGGAATTGGACTGAGGATTCTTAGGATTCTGGACCTGTGCATTTCGCCTTTAAAATGTTTTCAAAGTACTCAAATGGTTGATGTTATTGTCATTATTACTAGTAGCAGAAATTCTTATGGATTCTTTCTAATACTAAGCATTTGCAATTCTGTTATTCCTTGCAACAGTAGAATGAGGTACCATTATTTCTCTCATGTACAAAGGCGTTTCCTGGGCTGCTCCTTCACACTTCCAACAATTCAGTGTTGTTTTCATCTCTGGCCAGAATGCCTTTGCTGGAGTTACTTCTTACTCCTACCCCCCTTAAGCAGTTGGGGTTTAGACTTTGGAGTCTGACTTCAGAGCCCATGCACGGAATCCCTGGATTCTCTGGAATGATGTCAACTGGGAGACACTTTTAAAAGCGTGGGGGGCAACGACTTTCTCTTTTTCTGCTCTCTTTTTCTGTATTTGAGCTTGCAACTTCTGCTTGCACCGAAAATACCAACAGGCCTGCAAGGCACCGCGTGCACGATCCTTTCCCTTCCAGCCATTTTTCCATGTTCCAGCTTTTCCATTTCTTGGATATCTTGCTGTTTCCAGTCTCAGGACTTTTCGCACATGCTCCCTATACCTGGCCGTTTCCTCAGCATAGCAATTCTCCTCCAGAGCTCATTACACTCACCTTCACTTGGTTACAAATTTCACTGTAAGGACTGATTTGCGTGGGTGGTCTCCTCAGATGCTAGATCTGAGGAGTCATGGTTCTGAATTTAATTAAATGGTGCCTCCAAACCATTACTTACTACCCTGCCTGGGCCTCTCTTTGCTCATCTATAAAGAAAGGATATATCATCCTCTAGTCCTTTCTATCTAAAATCTCATAAGCATAAGACTTCTTTATGAATATTAGAATTCAAAGCTTTCTACAATGGCAAAACAGAATCTTCACATATTAAATATCGAGACTACATTCTACACTGACCCAGGAAATGACTGAGGAAGCACACAATATACAGTATCTGTGCAAACATCAGTTTCCTTCCTTTCGGGCCCAACTTGTCTGTATCAGCTAGGGGGAAAAACAACAGTGCTTCTGACAGACAGATAGAAGTCTTAGGAGTACAGTATAGAAGAATAAAGTATGAAATTATTAAAGATAAAATGTAAGCAAAATCCCAGTCCATTTCTTTACCAAATATGACTGAAATTTCAGAAACAAATAAAATGAAAAAGAACTGAAAAGTTAAAGTACTGGTTTCACTCTTGCCTAGACTTCAGCTTCTAACATGTTCTCTCAAGTCTCTCCCGACCCTGAGCCCAGCTTCCTTTCACCACAAGTTACTGAAGTTGAGCAACTAGTTCAAGGTCAAAGAACCAATGAACAGAATCTGGATTCTGTAGATCCCAGGAAAATGGTGAACTTTTGCTCTTCACATGACAGCTCAAGGCCTCAGAGCATTATTTCAGTAAAGCAAATAGTCCCATAATCAAGAAACAACAGAGTCCCAGCTCAGGTCAGTTAATGGTATCAGCATCATATTTATCCCTGCAACATCTAAATTAAAACACAAAGTGGGGTTGGAGACGATCCAGGCAGTCAAATGCCAGCCACACACACTCATGAGGATCTACATTCCTCAGAACCACGTCAAAAAGCCGGGTGAGCTCTAGGGATCTTCCTGATTCTGAATTGCTGGTAATCCCAGCTAAAGATTCAGAGTCAAAAAGGTGCCCGAAGCTCCCTGGCCAGGCACCCTACTTGACAAGCACCGTGCCGGTGAGAGACCCTGTCACAAGAAAAAACCCTGAACAACCAAACAAAACAGAAGACAGTATCTAAAGACCAACCTGAGGTTGACCCCTGACCTCCACAAGCATTCATGCACACACCCGGGCACATGAGCACACACTCGTGCACATACACATACACACAAATATAAAGCTTTTTCAAGATACTGAAAGAGTAAAACATGACCAAGTATGATAGCAATTTACAATAATACACATGAATGCCTCTATTCTCAAAGCACACCCTCTTCCAGCATTTCACGGTTTGCTGCATAGCCAGCCACACAGACACTGTGAAAAATGAAGACTCAGCACACTGACGTTTTCTAATTGGTCGGACCAGAGCAACAACGTCTATTCTATAATTGACTATGAGATCTTAACTCCTCGCACTCTGTCTATTACACTCTGTCGATTGGATCCTTTGGACAAGAAACTCCATGAGAGTTTAGGAAATAGTTCTCAAATAGGAACATATGGATAAACTCCAGGGGAGTCTGAGAACTCCCAGAAAACTCCCAGAAAGCCAGTTTCTGGACAGAGGCCCTTGGCTTTCCATAGACTCTCATCCAGAGGAACTTTCTGAGATGAAAGGAGGGATCAGTACTAACAACATGACAGCTATTGACCATGTGAGAATACCAAACAGTTGAGACGCAGTTAGTAATGGTAAGAGAGTTTTAAATTTAAATCAGTCTTAGTAATGAAAAATTTTAATTAAATGGTCATACGTGGCTAGTCATACTCAACAATACATCTCTAGGGAGTTTGTGAACAGAGACTAGGTTCACATGTTAATGGTGAATCTTTCCCACAATTTCAGCTCATGTCAGTGTCTGCTGCAAAAGATTCCATTTTGCCAGTTCTTTTTATTAACCTCGGGCACGATGCTAAGCACAGCAAATGTCCAAGGCACATTTGTGGAACTGAACGGAGTGGAAACTTGCCTTACCATGTTTCTTATTTCCTACGCCGTGGCTTCACGGCCCAGTGACACGGCTTCGTTTGTGAGGTTGTCAGCCGTTCCTGGAGCCAGGCCTTGGGATCCAGGTATTTCTCCCGTGGTGTCAGCTGACGGCCTCCTCCGTGAGGCCTGGCCCAGTTCCCCAGGCATAGTTAATGTCTCCTAACCTCTGTACACACTTCTAATATAGCACTTATCAGGAGCAAGCATGACCATTCGTATTTATTCACAGCCTTATCTTCCACACTAAACTTGAGGTGTTGTGAGAAACTCTATCTCTTTGAGGTTTGGCTCTCTTTGATGAGGCGGCAGATCTGAACTCATTCCATCTGCAAACTGCTCCATCTATGAACTCGGGGAAGACCCTGGGGTTATTTTAGCTTCTGCTTCTGCCTCCACAAAGCCAGAGCAATGTGCTCTTACGTCAGAGGCTGCAATAAGGCAGAACTGAGACCAGGAATGTAAATTGCATTCTCCACATAAAGCAAACATTCAGTACATTCTGTTTTATTCCTGGTGGGGTTGGCCTGAGAGCTCTCTGAGGGAAATACTAGATTATATTCCCATTTCTATCATTTCTGGCACCCGACCTGGCACATTAGAAATGTTAAATAAATGTTTGTTGAACAGAAGGGATGTGGAAATTTTCCTTCCCAAGCTGTGTAAGTAATTTCTATTTCTACATATAGCATCAGCCACTTTGAAACACCACTCTTAAGGAAAATTGGATGCCATCAAGTCCATGACCAAAAGTATGCACATCATTGTAGAAATGATTAGCATTTATTTTTTTGGTGGGAGTTTTGAAAGGTGAGTTTATGTTTTGAGAAAAATATTAAGGTAATATTTATATTATACTGTCTTTCATTAAAAAGCATATTTTAATTCAGAGAAAATAAATATCCCAAACCTAAACCTCATTTTCATTTATCTTATTTGCCAGAAAATGCTAGAAGAAATACACTCCAAAACTAGTTGCTGAAATTGATATTTCTTCTTTTCTGGTTATTACTTTTTACCACACACCACAGTCTGCAATGCATTTTTCATCACGACCCTCGCACACACTCATGCATATGCAGCTGAATCAAAATTCCACAAAAGAAGTTTATCTTTACTTCTTGGTAGGCACGTTGATGTTTTCTTTATTCTACTCTAGTTTTTAATGGTGGTTCCTGGCCACTGAACAGGTGTCAGAATTCAACGAGACTGGGGCTCAGCATCATAAAAAGACAGCATTAAGTAGCACCGTTTTTCTTCAAGTGTCCACTGACATTAATGTTAACACTTGACTGACTAGAAAGGATAGCAGCAATTCGAACTACTATCCCAACATGATACCCACATTCTTAGAACTACAAGAATCAGCCTCCCACAACCTTCCATCCCAGGCTTCCCAGGTTGTCTGGGCCTCCCTTTGGCAGACCTTTAACAGAAGACCTCTAACCTCTAACAGAAGACCCCCAGATTTCTTCAGTGCACTAGGAGAGTCTTGAGTAAGGACAGTCATGAGCAGGATCCTACCTTTCGCCGGTTTCAAGCTCATCACGTCCGGGAGAAATCCTGACAGCCTGTGGCTGTGGTGAAGGCTAATCTGAACTGGATTTTCTAAGCCCTGAAACTGCATCACCATGCTCAGCCTATTCACAGCAACTGGAAAGGAGACTAGGTAAGAAGTAACAGGGGCCAGAGGTTGTATGGTTTACTGATTAACTTCATCACTGAGCAGAATATTTGTAAATGTTTATGAGAAAAGTCCTCAATGCCAAATTGCCTAGTAAGCTGGAAACTGGTGTCTTAGATAAACATTTCGGGGAGCCCTTCCCCAGCTTAAGAACGTTTAGAGGGTAAATTTCTGTTCACTGCCTCTAATACTGGCCGGAGGTCAAATGCCATACTATGGATCTTGACATTTGTTCCCAGGATGCATTTGTAACATCAGAAGCATTAGTGAACAATACTTCACAGTTAGCCCTAGAAGTCTACCTGGCCAAATGGGTTTGTATCTGGCAATACGTGGAGAATTACGTCCCACCCATATGTCCCAGTCTAATTCATATGTTGAAATCTTGTCCCCAGGGGCCTTACAGTATGACCTCATTTAGAGATAAGGTCCATATGGGTTACCTTTATATAGAGAGATAATCAAAATGAGAATTAATACGCTATGGGTCATATCCTTATTAGAGATATGGGGAGCGGGGAAGACAGAGACAGAGAGACAGAGAGAGACAGAGACAGAGAGACAGAGACAGAGAAACCAGGCCGCGGACAAACACCTGTGTGGAGAATGAAGTGGGAAGACAAAGGATGCTATTGATAAGTCAAACAGAAGACCTCAGACAGGTTCTTCCTGGCAGTCTCAGGAGGAGTCAGCCCTGCTGACCCTGATTTTAGACTCATGATCTTCAGAACCCAAAGCTAATTCGTTCTATTGTTTAAGCCATACAGTTTGTGGTATTCAGGCATAGTAACCCCGCCCCCCATCAAATAAATACAGTCTTTCTTGACATTTACAAGCTCTGTGGACCATGGACACATTCCTGAGCCATTTCCTGCCTTTATTTCCTCCTTTAAAAAAAAAGAATTGTATTTATTTTTATGTTATGTATATGGGCATTTTGCCAGCGTGTATGTATGAGTAGCACATGTGTACCTGGAGCCTGCAGAGGCCAGAAGATTGCATGGCATCCCCTGGAACTGGAGTCACAGAAGGCTGTGTTCTGTCCTGTGGGTGCTAGGAACCGAACTTGGGCCCCCTGCAAGAGCAGCAAGCATTCTTAAATGCTGAGCCATCTTTCCAGCCCCGATTTCCTAATTTCCAAAGGGAGGGTGTTCATAACACAACTCATAGTCATATCTGGTTTGAATAAATATAAAAAAAAGATCCAATTTGAATAAAATGACATCAAAAATGGTATAAGCACATTTTGAATAAATATAAAAATGATCCAATTTGAATAAAATGATATCAGAAATAGTATAAGTACATGGGTGGCCTTTGTTCTTGCTCTGGTACTGCAGTTACTGCTAAGACTGGTAGTTTGGCTTCTTACTGAATAGACATAGTTCCTTAAAAAAAAAAAAACAACCCTACATATAATTTCTGAATATCGACCTTAAGACTTTGCTGGGTTTTTTTTTATTTTGTTGTCGTTTGGGGGTTTTGTTGTTCGTTCTGTTATTTTTTGTTTTGTTTTTGTTTTTGCTTCTGTTTGCAAGAAAGCTTTAGCAGGGGGCTCAGGAGGCACAGGGTTGATTCCAGACATGCTAGCAACTCTCAGTAAGTCTCAGAGCTGATGTAGGCCTCGTTTGTCTGCGTTAACAGATGGTAAGATATAGGTGATATCCCTGCTTACTTCCTTCACAGGCCTGCTGTGAAAATAACTTGAGATAATCAGCATGACAGCCAATTCAAGAGGCAAAGGTAATGCGTGTCACGGTTGCCGGCTCCCCTACAGCCTTTACGAGTGTACAAGGTGGATTTACGTATCCTCTCACCCGATCTTCCCTTCTACCATATGTAGCAGGGCTTTACTTATGAGGCCCGCTGTCTCCAGCCTTATCTTACAGCGGATGAAAAGCAACTCGGCGAGGTTAAATAATTGGTGTATAGTTTACAGGGAACTGAAGCGGAGACTTCAACACCTGACTCCTGAATCACAATCCGATGGTTGAAAGACTAAGGCCTACTGTATCGCTCCCTGTAGGACTCAGGAAACCTCAGGAGATGGGGGGAAAAGAGTGTAAGAACAGGAGTAAGGAGCTGATCGTGGTAGAACACCATCACGGGAACACAACCCACCATTACACTCCTGATCTCACAGTAGCTGAGATCTCCAGCACAAGACCTGCCCGAGACTGGATCAGCCTCATCTATAGTGGGGGAGAAGAGCCCTTGTGCCCACCCAGGACCTACAGGCAGATAATGGTAGCTAAGCAGGGGATGCTCTCAAGAACATACACCTCCCTGAATCTTTCTAGGCGACTTAATGATTGCTCGGGGATTTTCTTCAGAAGTCACCTTCCTGGAAATAAGCCTTTACCCAGGACTCTGTAAACGACTCAATAAATAAAGACAAGAAAGTAAAAGGGAGACTGACTGGGGCATCCTCGGGAATGTTGGGGGAGGGGATGGAGACAATGATGGGTGATGCAAATGATAAAAATTCACTTTATATACATATATACATGAAGATTTTGCAATGCAACCCGTGATTACTTATAATCAACATATGCTAATGCAAACGTTAAGAAAAATAGAAATGAGCAATTAGAGGCTCCAGGAAACCCTCTTGTCCCCAGTTAGCCTCACACAGAATGCTCTTAACAAAAGATGGACCGGTTCCCCCGTTCTCCCTAAGAAGACAAACTGCCTCCTGTTACCCATTTCTCTTTCCTGCAAAGGTGTGCCATCTGGGACATTAGCTACTGGCTGCACGTGCCCACCTGGGCTTAAGTAAGGTGAGCCAGCTCTTGAGTCTCACTCCTCACATTTCAGTGTTCCGAGTGTGGACAGTGCTGGCTACACTGGCTAAAGTGAACTCAGGACATGTCCATGTTCTGGAGAACAGCACAGCCATAGAGTGTATAGATCCGTGTGAATGGTGGGCCAGCCACAGCACACCGGGCACCTGGTGTGATGATGTAGAAACGGGACATCCTGGAGCAAATCCTGGCAATGCCTGTCTCAACACCTCTCCTGCAGAAGAGCTGTGGCAGCATGCTGTGGTACAGTCTTAGGGAAAAGCCTTTCTTCTTTAAGACGGGAAATATAAATGCTCTCTTAGCCGGGGGCCTTAAGCATCCAGGTGCGATTCCTCGTCCTAATTATAGTTTGGTGGTCTACTGGCTATTTAAAGGAACGCGAAGCAGATTGTTTGACATCTTTAAATGTCTGCTTTCTCTCCATAAAAGGGCAATAGGGACGGCAGGTGCCCTAGAGGGGTGCTGTGAGGATTGCTGTCACTCTAATGTTAGAAGCAAACGGAGTACACGCACTTACAAACGCTTCTGGCTTTGGGAGGAGGACTTAATGAGGCCAGGAACTTACACAGAATGAAGGAATGTGTCTCAGCCAGAGGCCAGTAGAGGGCAGAGATGGAAGTGAACCAGGGAGTCTGCTTTAAAAATACATAAAACAGCTGAGTATAAAAATCCCAGTGTTTGGGAAATGGAGACATAAGGGTTGGGAATTCAAGGCCATCCTTAGCTACATAGGCCAGCCTGAGCTATCTGAGACCATGTCTAGAACAACAACAACAAAAAAGATTTAAACCTAAAATGTACTTAGTTCAATACCGGGTCTGACATATGGAAAGCATTGGGGAGATGGTTTGTAATCTGATTTTATCATTACTCTTTCTCAACTTGGCACCCCTAAGGATCTGCTCCTTGTCCTACAGGGTTGAGAGCTAAACTCTAGAATTTAGAAGAGTCACTGAGCAACTGGCCCACCTGTCTGTAACTCTCCATGCCGCTGCATGCCTTTACCCAACTAGGCATGCCCTAGCTGAACGCAGCAGCAATCGATGTTGTAAGAGGGAAAGGCTCATTCGGTACCTTCCCTTGCCCCATTTCTATACTCCACAAAGAAAACACAGGCTATGAGATTTCCCGAGACAGGAAAAATTAAAGCCACAGTGAATTATCGAAAACTTTAGAGACTGTTTAGAGCTGTGGAAGATTTAAGGATGAGGAAACTCAGTGGCGAGAGCTTTTCTAGAGTGTGTAAGGCCCTGGCTTAGATCCATAGCATTAGGGGGGGAAAAAACGAAAAGAGAGAAGAACAAAAGCCCCAATTATGCTAAATAAGGCTTATTCTGTCTGAGCCTGGCACAATTTTCCATCTTCTGTAGACTTTTGGGTTTAGTTCAGCCAACAAGTTGGAACTGCATTCGCTTGAGCTGAGCTCAGTGAGATGGAAAAACACTTGAAATCAAATGTCAGAAATACTCACTAAGTCCTCATCTCAAGACTTTTAATTATATTTTGGAACATCTGGGTGGGCCTGCAACATCTGGGAGAGTCTTTTTAATTGAGGCACACAACTTGGGCAAGAACCAGATTCCAAAGTGAGTGTCTGCTAATTAAACATAAATCATACCCAGAGAAGATGGACATAAATAGCTTAGTGGTATATAAGTCAAGAGGGAATAAGCAAAGGCTGTGGAATATGGGAAGAGGACTGTGTGGGGTCTCCCTCCTGCGCCTTGCTGGGCTGCTCTGTGGGGTAGAGAGAGATTGGGGGAAACTATTAAGTAAAATAATAATAAAAAAGAATATGTAAAACATGGGATTTCAAAGCTGTTGTTACTATAGCAACGCTGTAATGCTAAGGTGAGGCAGAACATGTCTCTCCTTCCTTAAGACACCCCAAAATTTATCTCCATATCGTAGATTCCTTTCGGCTCCTTGAAAATTCTTCGTCATTAACGACACTGAGATAAGTAGTACTTCCTTCCATGAATGAGGGGAGTAGTGTTCATCGTTTGAGCAATTTTAAATGTGGTGCATGGCAGTCAAGCTCCAGAGTAACCGTAATATTCTGTGATGCCTTCGGGGTTTAAGAAGCACTCTCTCTCACAGCCCATTCAGTCCTCCCAGTGAGCTAGGAGGTTTCTTCTCACCGGTTTCACACAGGAGAAAACTGAAGCCCAGAGAGCACCACTGGCCTCTGGCTTCAATTCTCTCAACTGAACTGCCGCTTTCCCTACTCAGCGTACCTTGCCCAATATCACAGAGCTAAGTGGTTAGGGACATGCTGCTCTATGAACTTGGGGCCTGGGAACACCAGACTGTTCTTGCCTTTGCTTATACATCCCTGTTATTATAGCTCTGTCTATTTACATGGTTTTTCAAGTTCTGTGTGGGGGGAGGATCTTAGTTTCTAAAATTTACTAAAACAAAGCACAGATTTTAATTAATATGCTACCTCCTACCCTATTCACCGTGCTGAACTGCAGAAAGCCCTGGACTTTGCCATTATTGCTTTTTATTGTGCACTAATTACATAAAACTTTGCCTTCTTTCATCAGAGATGCCCATTTTAAGCCATCAAATTAATCTTTGACCAAGTTTCCGGCTTGTAGACTATCCCAGGAGAAAGGAGATTTATCTGGATGAGGTTTCCCTGTCTTTCCATCCCTGGGGATCTGTTTACTGATGGGCTAGATTTCCATGTGGGTCTGATAGGGTGCCAGAATGAGTTAAAGGACCCTACGGAGGTGGTTCTCGAAATTCTGTATCACATTTGCCCCAGCTTTTTCTTCTTCCACTGATGCTGGTACCATAGCTCTTTAGCCCACCTCAACTCTGAGCTATATTTTCTAACACCAAAGAGGGCATTTTGGCTTGAGTGTAAGAATAGTCTGGAAGGGTAAGGGAGTTGGTGCCTCAGGACCTTCAGCTAATGACACCCGCTATTAAATGCCCCTGTCCTTGATCCCCACTTTGAAATCCCCCAATGGTCTCAGCTCATCCTGTTCACAGTTTACCTCACACTGTGTTCTCTCCTCACCTCTCCTCCGCCCCCGCCCTTTATTTCCTCTCCCCTCACACCTAAAGTGCCTGCACAGTCCCTCTTTCAGATGCTAGCTTTTGAAGTGACTATTTGTATGCTACTGGAATTTCCCCTTCATCTTAAGCAAAGTCTTTGGAGAGTGAAAGAAGCTGGAAGCTATCATTAGGAAGGTCATTAGTGTGTCCAGCACCTGTTAATATGCACTCACAGGTATTTGTCTTGAGGACAGGTCACCTTCGCAATTTCCTAAAGCTGGGATTTCACTCTGCCCTCTACAATAACTTAAATATAAAATAACTAGCCACTTCTCCAGAGTTTCTATTGCCCTATGTAAAAATGCAAAAGCAACACCTTTTTAAGTCCATTCCAGACTTCAAATCTTTGCTATTCCGTCCTTCTAGAATGTTCTTGATTCTTGGCTTCCAGTATTGAGTCAATTGTCAATTCTGCAGAAGCCTTCACTGGCCTTACCATTAAGGCAGTCCATCCTTTCAGTCCCTATGACATCACCCTATTTTCCTAATAGTTACCGTATTATTTCCTAATACTTATGTGGTTTTATTTTTTCAATTTACTTATGGGCATACTTATTGTGAGTCCATTCTCCACTAAGATCTTCCCTGTTTTATTTTTTTGCTTTATTTCAATGTCCCAGTCATCATCAATGTTCAACATCTGAATAGAGAAATGATACCTATCCCATATGTTTGTCATACAGTTCGCTTGCTCTCATAACAACACAGCTGCTGGGTTTTAAGTGCACAGACCACTGAAAAGAGTTTGCCTCCCTGCTCAGTTGAACCTATAGGTTTCTGGGTCTCTGTGACAGCTGAAGATGCCAGTGTGAGGCATTAGGGTCCAAGGGCTACTCATCCATGGCTCACAGTCTTTGCACTGACATGCCACAGCCTAAACTTGGCTGAACAAGAAAACTGAGAAGCAGAACCGAGGACTCCATTTTCTCCATTCTCACCTGTAGCCCAAGTATGTAGATTAGGATGTGACTGGGCCCCAGATTTGGAAGGAATGCTTAGACCTTGCTCTAGAACTTAGGGAGGAAAAATAAGAGGAGTCTTGCATTGTTCCAGCTAGCTTTACCAGCAGCGGGGCCAGATAGAGATCTGACTCCAGCCAAAAACAACAGCTGTACATTGCAGCTCATGCACAGAAACCAGGAAATGAGAATGCAATCTTCTTTCATTTTTGTTTTTATTTTCAAGGCAGGGTGTCCTTGTGTAGCCTTGGCTGTCCTGGAACTAGCTCTCTGTAGCCCAGGCTGACCTCGAACTCACAGAGACCTGCTTGCCTCTGCCTCCTGAGTGCTGGGAACTAAACGTGTGCACCACTGCCCAGTGAGAATATAATCTTATGATGAGAGCTAAGGGAGCCATAGCACGAAAAACGGGGGTAAGAGCACGTGCGTCGTTATCATTCGCAGGTGCAGCTAATCTGACAGGACCGTCTAGCCTTTCTTCTTTAAGGTCAACCTGGGGTATAAAGCGGGACTAGTATGTAAGCAAAAATCTACATTTTTCCCATTGTCCTCCCCATGTGCAAACTTGAACTCAACATGATTTGTTTTAATCATGTTAAGACTGGAGAATTTCAAATAGACCACTGTAAAACTTCAGGACGGGAAATGGTAGGGTTTTTTTTGTTTTGTTTAATTTTTTGAAAAAAATTATTTGGAATAATGGAATTTTCCCTTCATCTACGATAAATAGTCATAATCCTAATTATTCTGTGAGTTCCGATTGGTGAAGCAAAAATTACCCAGATAGCCATGTGTTGATTTTTCTAAGGAAATGTAGAAGAGTGGGCTAGCACAAGTGATCAAGTCATCAGAAATGGAGGCCCGGCCTTTCATCGCTCACAGTGACCCACGGGATGGTGGCCGATTGGGAGAAGTACGGACACCGTGACAACGTGTGAAAACCAGCATTAAACAAAAACTTACTGCCCATGTGCTCTCTCTGAGATCAACATCTCCTTCCCCCGCTTCTGCCTCTTTCACGCTTCCGGTCTATTATTTATTACTAGATTGCTATTGATCCAGTATTCAAGGCTTGATGAAGCGTAACTGATACCACTATATGTTCTTATACTGTATATGGGTAAGCAGATACGAAAGTAGGTAACGCAAGTACTGACGCCCTGGTTGGAAATGCACGAATTATCACCACCACACAGAACAAGATGGTGGCTAGTAGGTAACAGAGCAACAATAGTTAGGATCTCCTAGGGATATCTGACTCCAAATAAGGGGTCACGACTTAACATGTCGAACTTGGTAGGAGAGCAACTGTTTCCCTTTTTTATTATCATACTCTATCAAGGTCTACATAATGTTGAATGGGAACTGGGAGCAATCTAGCCATCGGGCAAGGTTAGTATACAGAAATAATTCCTTAAAAAAGTGAAAGGAAAAGCTCCCCACCCCACCCAAAACACGTCCTCACTTGACTCTTCGCTAATGTTCTTAACTGAACTCTTTATACTTAGATGTTTTTCATAAATGCATAAAGTGGAGCAATATATTATTTTATGGTGTCATCTAGTTACAGATCTACTTAAAACCACTTAGTACAATTTGTCCTCAACCTAGTTTAAATGACTAATCATGACACTGTGCCATAGATCCCCCAGTACAGAGCACCAGGTAACTTCAGCCTTTAATAGGTATCATATTAAGCCATAAGCACTATGATTTCATTCTTTAATGCCTGCTGTAATAACACTAGAATTCGCTCTAGATCAGGAAGTAGCTTCTACTCAGCACTCAGTTAATTATCTAGTTGCATGGCCTTGGCAAGTCACAAAGCCCTGGAGTCTGACATTCCTCATCTATAAACAAAAGCGACCATTGAGTTCAATGAAGCCAAAGTCCAACCTGGCCGAAGAGTTCATGCTTATTGAGTACTCAAAAGAAGCAAGACCATTTTCTTGAACTCACTACGGAGGTTTTCTTCTGAAATAGTTTTGACTCCTGTTTAAATGAGTTTGACAACTTACCAAACACATTTTCAGAAAGAGAAAACTCATCCATGGCTTGTAAATGAGAGTGTTCAATCAGATTCATCTTGGACGCCACTCAAACTTTTCAGTCTGAGAATGTACTTCTGTGAGGGCAGTCTTCAAATCAGAACCCTGAAAGGCAGATACATAGAGAACTTCACAGTGGCGATATGGGGTCAGGAGTTGCTCCAGAGAAACAGGTAGAAAGCTAGTGAACCTATAGCTGTCCAAGTGACTCCTCTGTGGAGATTTCTCTATAGCCTTCTTATGCATTTGTCTCAGTACTATGGTTATGCCTCACTTAAAATGTTTAAGTTATATGCTTTCAGAAGAGCTGTTTGCTAATTTAAAATGCCACGTTTTTTCATTTAAATTTCAGTAGTTGGGAGATTTAGACAGGACTTGATAACATTTAGGTTATGTCTTTATTTATTTGGTTTTTTGAGACAGGGTTTCTCTGTATAGTCCTGGCTATCCTGGAACTTGCTCTGTAGACCAGGTTGGCCTGGAACTCAGAGGTCCACCTGCCTCTGCCTCCCAAATGCTGTGATTAAAGGCGTGCGCCACCACCTCTTGGCTATTTCTTATATATATTGAAAGAAAAACAGAAACAAATATAACGACTTGAATTAAGAAAGGGATCATCTTTGATTTATTTTAACTTTATTTAAAAGTTGAATGGGGATGTGTAAACACACAATAGTAGCTTCATGGCACTCCCTATTTCCTTGGCTATTTATGCGTTATATCAATAGGTCAAAATTCATAGATTGTTCCACTTGGAGAGACTTGATTTCTTCCTGCTAGGGAATGTTTAGGGACTTGCATTTTCCACGCTAATGTCTACCTTAGCTCTACACTAGACTAGGGCAAAACCAAAATGAAAAGGAGGTAGGATTAAAAAGAGAAATAATGGAGCCTGGAGAGATGGCTCATCTCTTAAAAGCACTTACTGCCCTTGCAGAGGACCTGGGTTCTGTTCCCAGCATCCACCTGGCGGATTACAATTGTCTACGCCTCCAGTTCCAGGAAGTTGACACCCTCCTCTGCCCTCTGCAGCCTCCAGGCATGCAAGTGTGCATGGACATACATGCAAGTGTGCACAGACATACATGCAGGTGTGCACGGACATACATGCAAGTGTGCACGGACATACATGCAAGTGTGCATGGACATACATGCAGGTGTGCACGGACATACATGCAAGTGTGCACGAACATACATGCAGGTGTGCACGGACATACATGCAGGTGTGCATGGACATACATGCAAGTGTGCACAGACATACATGCAAGCAAAACACTTGCACACACACAGTGGTTTTTTTTTAATTTTAAAAAAGAGAAATAATAGTAAATCTCACCCAAATGTCTGAAGTTTCATTCTGAAGGAAGTTCTGGAGTATCCAAGAGAAGCAGTGTCCACACTGGGCTGGTGTGGAAGGTCTTCCTTCCTTCCTTCCTTCCTTCCTTCCTTCCTTCCTTCCTTCCTTCCTTCCTTCTATCCTCCCGTCCTTCCGTTTCTTCCTCCCTGGGGAGCGAAAGGAGTGGTTGCACAGTGAAAAGCTGAGTCCTCGGAGCTTCCCCTCAGGTTGAGAGTGATTTTCTAACCTTTTTTATCCTGTCTCCCCTGAGAAATATTTTTTCTAAATATTTATATTTTCTACCCTGGAAGAGAATATTAGAGTTTTGCTAGACAAATATTTATTTCATTAGAATGTCCCCACTCTTTGGTCTCCGTGTCTTTCCCAGCTCAGACAGAAAGGACTTTCAGATCTGTCCGGCAAGGTGGCCTCCAGGAACCCCTTTGCTTCACCCATTCATTTGTTCCTGCTTTAGGCCAAACATTTACTGAGTGCTTTACTCCACAGTAAACCCTGGGCTGGACCTTCTGGGATAAAGTGAGGAAAGCCGAAAAGCATCCATGATCCATGATGTCAAGCGTAATGGGAAACAGACACCTGTAAAGTGCACACAACTCGGCTGCACACAACACATATTAATGAACATGGTTTATAAAGGCCCAAAGTAACATGCTCTAATCCATTTGGTGTCAAGAGTCAGGGACGTAGGCGAAGAAGGTCATGGTTTTTTTTTTAAATTTGTTTCATTGATCGGTTGGCTGGCTGGCTGGTTTTTCAAGGGTTTCACTATTTATGCCAAGCTGGCTGGCCTTGAACTCACTATGGAACACAGGCTGGCCTTGAACTCACAATGGAACACCGGTTAACCTTGGACTCCTAACCTCCAGACTACTGAGATTACAGGTATGAACCCCTGTACCTGGCAGAGGATATGGTTTTAAGGGCAGTTTTTAAAGATGAGCAATTCTGTAGCTCACCGAAAGAGACACTAACTGCACCCATTGTGAGGATCCAGACAGTCCTGATCTATGTGGTAAACCAAGGGTGTAGCCTTCCTGAGCTCTAGAAAAACTCGACTACCAAACCCATGGTTGAAGAAGATAGGAGACTTTTGGATGATACCCCAATCTAAGTTAGAGGACACCAAGAGACATAACCTTCACTCCAAAGCAAAACCTAAGTCATCGGAGAAATACAACATGGTCACTTTAGCTGCATTCAGCTTGGGAGGTTTTTCTGAGCACAGGGCAAGAAAGGAAGTTTCTTTAGAAGCATTGGGAGTCAGGTCAGACCATCCAACAAGGACAGAAAGCCAATCTCTCCGCCAACCTTCAGGTGGTTTGAATGAGAAGTACCCACCCACAGGCTTATGTGTTTGAATGATTGTTGTCCGGTGGAGTGGTTTGGGGAGTGACAGAACCATTAAGAGGTGGAACCTTGTCGGAGGAAGTACGTCACTGTGGGCGGGCTTTTAGAGTTAGAGTCTTGGCTGACTTCCTTCCTATGGTTGGTGATGTGATCTCTCTTGCTCCTGCCCCCCTGACGCCATGTCTCCCCTGCTCCAGCCCCGTGATACTATGCCTCCCCAGTCATCGAGGACTCTCCTTCTGGAAGTGTAAGCCAGAATAAACTCCTTTTTCCATTATTTGTCTTATGACAGCAACAGAAAAGGAACCAATACAGCTCTCATCCTCAAATAACTGCCCCATATCATAGTAGACCTTAGAACCCATGAGCGCCCAGGAGCTTTCTCAGGGAAGTTGTGAAATAGGAGCAGCACCATAACCCATGCAGAAATGCCTAGCAGTGCAATCATGACTTCTGGGTGAGTGATGTTCTTTCTGAGGGACCAAAAAAAAAAAAAAAATGTAGTGGAAGGTGAAGCCAGAGCAGACTTGATGATGCATATGAAGAGACACAGGCCCTTCCAAAATTCCTGGGGACTATGATTGAGAAGACAGGCTTTGATGGGGAGCTGGGGGCCCCAGGGGAACAAGCCAGGCAATGCTGAAACCAATACAGGAATCTCATTCATGCTTGCAAGCCAGTTTAGAGCTAGAGAAATTCAATCTTAACTCTGTTAGCGATCAGATGTATAAACACACATCCAACTCACGTGTATAAAACACACATAGAAGTCATGTACCCCAAATGTATGTGTCCATAGACTATTTATTGCCCCCAATTCAAGTAATGACCATTTTAGAGTTACTCCCATCTCTAGAAGAGAATATTCCACAATGCTAAAAGCTGCTAAGTGTTCCTAATTTTCAAACCAAGTGCACACATTTGGTGCTGGCCCTGACTTTGGGTTTCTCCCTGTTCTCCCCTTTCTTACTTCCACAGTTTGGTTTAATCTGGTTGGAGTCAAATTCTCATTATGTTTCCCAATCTGGTCCTGAACTCCTGGGCCTCAAGGATCCCCTGCTCTGTGTAGCTAGTACCACAGACATGCCGCTGTTCACGTCATCTACTGTTTTTAACCTTGCGTGTGTTCACAAGGCTAAAACACATACTTCACGGCCTATTTGCACCTCTCTAGTGTTTTATAGATGCTCTCTTCTTCATTTCCATTCCTAGACATTCCACTGCATATTCGTATAAACACGGTATCTTAAATTCAAGTGGCAGGCACATAATAGTCCAAAGAAATGTTGGCTCACTTCAACTATTTGTGTTTATTATTTTTCTTGCATAGTTTTGCCAAGTTCTGTTGTATCTGGTGTGTTCCCTTGGGAATTGGCACAGAGATCACATTCTCCTGTTATCAGGATACAATTTGTCATTGGGTCATCCAAGCAAAAGCTCAGTTCTTCTAAGTCTGCATCCCTCGGTTGATTATTGCTCACTGGGAGGCCACAGTGTTGGCATCCCTGACCAGCTGGCATCCCTGACCAGAGAGCAGTCTAGCCCCAAATAGTTAGCAGGGTCCACTCAAACCTATTTCACTGGGCTCAGCTAACCCTCAAAAGAGGCTTTTAGAAAGGAAACTCTTTAATTTTGGAAATGTTACGTGAGTACATGATGTTTATAGCTTGTTTTGGGTAGCTATAGCAAAATGCCTGTGTCTGAATAACTTACAATATAAAAAATGATTTATTTGGTTCATGCCAATGGTGGCTGGAGACTAGGGCTAATAACCTAGCAAGAGCATCCCTGCTGCATCACAAC
>CABHPQ010170795.1:0-10104 GCA_902168405.1 Peromyscus aztecus
ACACACACACACACACACACACACACAGAGTTCCAGATGCAATTCTTATCCCTGTGAGCCTGGCTCATTTTGCTTAACATGATGATCTCTACTTCTATTCATTTTCCTGCAAATGATGTCATCTATTTATCTATTGAATAGCTAGGCTGCTTTTGAGACACTAGGAGTTACACAGGCTTCCAGGTAGTCAGACAAATAGGAAGAGGGGCCATGGCTAGATAATAAAGGTGCTGAATTTCCAAGATGACCAGCTTCTTCCTCACCCTCCTGACCTGAGACAAAAGTTAAAACAAAGTCTTTCCTGGCTTCTGTCTCCCACCAGCAGGTCCCCTGCTGAAGGACCCAGCTCAGGATAACACACAACAGTTCTGGGCCAATTGACCATCCTAACTCTTCAAACTGACCAACATGAAATTAGGGGAGGAAGACTCCTCTGAGGCTTTCAAATCCCTGCCCTAGAGACTGGATTTTTGGATTTCTGAGTCCCACCTCACTCCACCCCCATCCCCATCCCTGCCCCCACTCCTCCTGCTTCACAGAGAGGCTTTTCCTTTGTGTGTCTGCTGCATGCCCATATTTCCTCATCCCCAATAAATGCCTTTCTTCAACTGCTGATTCTGTTTGCAGTACATGAGATTTCTCTGCTTCTGCCTGTTGAGCTTCAGATTTTTTTTTTTGTCTTTTCATTCTTTAACTGGCAGAGAAAATGAACTGGATCAAGACCCCATAGACTGTATCAGTTTCATATCTTGACTATTATGAATAGTGCAGAAAAAAAGGACGTGCAGGCATTTCTGTAATGAGCTGGATTCCTTTGATTGTATACCCAAGAGAGGTATAGCAGGGTAATATGACAGTTTCAGCTTCAGGAACCCATGCTCGTATTTCTCATTCTACTGAAATCCTTTCAGAAGTGCCTTGCTTTCACTTATATCTCAAAGTGTCCTACCTAAGTTTTTTCAGTAGTTTCAAAATTTCACATCTAGCATTGAAGTATTTGATATCTTTTAAATTATTTTTCATGAAAGATAAAAGAGATATGGATCTAGCCTCTTTCTTTACATGTAGAAACCCTCTATCCCCAGCACCATGTGTCAAAGACGCTGCATTCCCACCAGTGTGTACATTTGGCACCTTAATCAAAATTAGGTGCTGACTATAGGTTCATGGTTTTATTTATGGATCCTCTCTTCCATTCCACTGGTCTCTGTTGGCTTATGCCAGTAACATGTTTTCCATATTTTGACTGTGTAATACACCTTGAAGTCAGGTAGACTGACACCTCTAGCATTGCTTTCTATGCATAGGGTTGCTTTGGCTATTCAAGGTCCTTAATTCTCTGTATCAGTGGTTCTCAACCTTCCTAATGCTGTGACCCTTTAACACAGTTCCTCAATTTGTGGTGACCTTTCAGCATAAAAATTATTTTCATTGTTACTTCATAACTGTAATTTTGCTACAGTTATGAATCATAATGTAAATCTGTGTTTTTCAAAGGTCTTAGGCAACCCCTGTGAAAGGGTCATTTGACCCTCAAAGGGGTTGTGATCCACAGGTTGAGAATCACTGTTCTATATGAATCCTAAATTGTTTTGGTTAATCCTAAAGACTGAATTGGGATTTTGGTGGTGATTGCATTGATGTTGCAGAGTGCATTTGATAATAAAAACATGATCTCAGTATTGATATGCCAATTGATGACATAGAAAGCCTTTCATAGATCTTCTTATCTTCTTCAATTTCTATACTGTAAAATTTTCTGTTTTAAAGATGTTGTAGAAGTCTTTCATCTCCCTAGCTACTTTGTTCCTAGACATTATCTTGAAGCTGTTGTGAATGGATTTTTTTCCTGGTTCTATTCTTTTTTGTTTGTTTGTTTGTTTGTTTGTTTTTGTTTTGTTTTTTGAGACAGGGTTTCTCTGTGTAGCTTTGCGCCTTTCCTGGAACTCACTTTGGAGACCAGGCTGGCCTCGAACTCACAGAGATCTGCCTGGCTCTGCCTCCCAAGTGCTGGGATTAAAGGCATGCGCCACCACCGCCTGGCTTTCCTGGTTCTATTCTAAGCATGAATTATTTGTTAAAAAGAGCTACTAATTTTGTATATTGATGTTGTATACTGATAACTTCTTGAAATTGTAGAACAGATCTAAAAGGTTGCTGGTGAGGTGTAGGGTCTTTGAAGTACAGGATTATGATATCTATAAACAGTACAGGAATGCTGTCTGTAAACAGTACAGGATTATGTTATCTATAAACAGCACAGAATTCTGTTATTTGTAAACAGCACGAGATTATGTTATCTGTAAACAGTACAGCATTATGTTGTCTGTAAACAGTACAGGATTATGTTGTCTATAAACAGTACAGGATTGTGTTATCTGTAAACAGTACAGGATCATGTTTTCTGTAAACCATATAAGATTATGTTGTCTGTAAACAATATAGGATTACATTATCTTGTAGTTTGAGTTTTCCTGCCTGGCCCACAGTCAGGACAAATCTCTTTCACCCGCCAGTCCCACAGCAGCTCAGACTCAACCAAGTAAAGACACAGAGACTTATCTTGCTTACAAACTGTATGGCCATGGCAGGCTTCTTGCTAACTGTTCTTATATCTTAAATTTAACCCATATCTATTAGTCTATAAATTGCCACCTGGCTCGTGGCTTACCGGTACCTTACATCTCACTTTTCATGGCAGTGGCTGGCAGCGTCTCTCTCACTCAGTCTTCCTGTTCCCAGAATTCTCTTCTCTGCTTGTCCCGCCTATACTTCCTGCCTGACTACTGGCCAATCAGTGTTTTATTTATTAACCAATCAGAGCAACACATTTAACATACAGAAGATCCCACAGCGTTATCTATAAACAGTACATAATTAAATTATCTGTAAACAATATAGGATTATGATATCTGTAAACAGTGGTGATCTGACTTTTTCTTGTTTGTATCACTTTTCCTTATTTCACTTATTATTTTTTTCAAACTACTTCTTCTATGTATGATTCCAGGCATAACAATGAATAAGAATAGATATACTTACTTCATGCCTTACACTAAAGAAAACACTTTCCAGTTTTTTTCATTTGCTATATTTTTGATTAGAGGTTTATTGTGTATATCCTTCATTATATTGTGGTATGTTCTTTCAAGAAGATAAGTTGAACTTTGTTAGAGGCGTTTTCTAAACCTATTGAGTTGATCATGTGACTTCTGTTTCTGAGTCTACTTATTCACATTATTAAATTTAGAGATCCAAAAATGTTGAACCATCCTTGCATACTTGGAATCAAATCAACTTTATTTTGATGTCTGATTTCTCCACTGTATTATGAATTTAGATTGCAAGTATTTACAGAGTGACTTGGTTTTATAAAACTGATTTGGTAGTGCTTCTTCACCCTCTGTTGCAGAGCAGTTTGAAGAACATTCATGTTCTTTCTTCTTGACATGGTAGAATGTGACAGTGAATCTGTCTGATCCTGGGATTTTCTGCTGTAAAACTTCATTATGCTTCAATAATTTTTTTTTGCTTGGTATAGGTCTGCTTATGTTATTAATATCCTCCCAATGTAGTATTGGTAGGTCTTACTAGTCTATTAATTTATGTATTCTTTCTAAAAGCTTTCTGGAATATAGTCTCTCAAATCATTACTTCATTGTCCTCTGGCTTCCACTGGTGCACGTTATAATGCACCCATTGTTCTCCCTAATTTTATTAACTGAGATCTTCATTTTTTTTAACCTGACTGTTTTTTTAACCTTTTTTTTCAAGAACCAATTCATTGTTTCATTTTTCTCTGCATCATTCTGTTAGTCTCCAATTTTTTATATTTTTATTTTATAATTAATTTAATTTTACATATCAGCCACGGATTCCCCTGTCCTCCCTCCTCCCACCCCCCACCCTCCCCCCCCAATCCACCCCCCATTCCCACCTCCTCAAAGGCAAGGTCTCTCCTGGGGATTCAGCTCAGCCTGGTAGATTCAGGTGAGGCAGGTCCAGTCCCCTTGGTGTAGTCTCCAATTTTTTATTTCTATAATTTGATTATTATTTTTCTATTTATTGAAACTGGGTTTTTCTTCCTCTTGGTTTTCTAAGACATTGTCATCCATCATTAAAGTATTTATTTGAGATCTTTATTTTTGTTAGTGAAGGACTCACAGAATCAAACTTTCTCATAGAGCTGCCTTTGCTGTGTCCCAGCCATCTGCGTAAGTTAGACTTTCATTTCCATTTTAGTCTAAGGATTTCCTATAGAATTTCTTCAACGGTCCATCGTTCTGTTCATTCATGAGTATATTTTTCTCTCTCCAGATAATTCTATGTTTTCTTCTAATACTGATTTGTAGATTTATTCCACTATTCCATGATACAATAATTTATTTTAATTTTTACTTCTTAAGACCTGTAAAGACTAAAAAATCATCTAGTTTAGAGAGAGGTCCATGAGCTGTTGAGAAGAATGTATGCTTTGCAGATTTTGGGTGGAATATCTATAAATGTCTGTTAAGTCCATTTTGATAACTGGTACAGTCACCTCTGAAGTTTCTTTGTTGCTGTTTGTTGTTGTTGTTGTTGCTGCTGTTTTTATAATATGATCTTTCTTTTGATGAGAATTGGCTGTTGAAATTAACAGGTATAATTGTCCCTGGACCCATCTGCCCTCTTATAGCCATTAGCAATTCTTTTACAAAATTGTATTCATCAATGTTCAGTCCACATGTATTTAGAATATATCTTCTTTTGTATTTTTCCTTTATTAATATGAAATGATCTTTACCTTCTCTGACTAGTTTTAACTTTCAGTATATGTTACCAGTTATATGGCTAGTTAATCTTGCTTATTTGTGGTTTCTGTTTGCTTGATGTATTTGCTTCCATCATTTTATCCTCATTCTGTTTCTTTGCCAATGAAATATGTTCCTTGTACTCAAGGTAGTTATTTTTTAAAAATTAACTTAGCTACTCTGTGTCTCTTAGTTTGGGTAATAAGACCATTTACATTTAGGGTTATTATTAAGAAGGGTCTACTCATTCCTGTAATTTTGTTAGTTGTAGAGGTTTACTGTTTTGTTGGAGTAGGTGTGATTGAGTTCATTATTAATATATCTCTCTCATGAAATTTATCCATTCTTGAGACTGAAACTTCTTTCTCTTCTGTCTGGAGGATTATTTAAGTATATTCTGCAGTGTTAGGCTGGTGGTCATGGATTGCCTTAGCATATGATGATGTAAACATATCTTTTTCTTTCCTTACTTATATGCACTTATTAATTTTGGATGACAGTTATTTACTTCTAATGCTTGAAACACCATTCCATGCTTTATTGAGCTTTAGGATTTCCGCTGATATATCTGATATTATTTTGATTGGTTTGTCTTTCTTAGTTGGATTTTTTTCTTTAGATTTTAATATTATTTCATTGTTTTAGTTTTAGAATATAGATTTCCTTTGTATCTGTATCTACTTGAGGTTTTTAAATGCTAGTTTTCCTTTGACATTCATTTATTTCCTTAGATTTGGGATGTTTTCTCCTATAATTTCATTAAATAGATTTTTAATGATTCTAGCTTTTATTTCAGTTCCTTCTTCTTCCTCGTGGATTCATAGATTTGATCTTTTAATCATGCTTCAGCATTCCTAATATAATGATTAGATTTAGCTTTTTATTCATTGGTGTTTTAATGTAGTATTTCACTAACTTTGTCCTTTTACCCTGATGTTATTTCTTCTGTTTGACGAAATGTCTTGCTGATACTTTACAGGTTTTTATTGAGTGAATTGAGTCTTGTATTTAAAGCATAGTTTCCTTAAGTTCTCAATTTTCTTGCTACATTCCTCACCCATGCTGCTGATTTTTTTTTCTACAAATTTGACTTTCTTATTTATCTACACCACGAGTTCATTCCTTATTTCTTCCGTCTGCTTGTTTCCCTTTTGAAGTCAGTGACTATTATTGGAAGTAATTTTTTTAACTTGCCTGGCTTTTTAACTATTTCATTATTTTTGGATTTGGTAATTCAGGAATTATGATCTGTTGGAAGTGCTATGTGTCCCCTTAACATTTTTATATTTCTTATAATTCCATTTTATAATTTGCACTTTTGTATCTTCTGGTTTTATTTGGGAATTTTTTTTCTTTATTTTTTTTTCTTTTTGGACAGGATTTCACTATATAGGTCTGGCTGGCTTTGAACTCACCTGTTACTGCCTCTGGATTAAAGGTGTGTACCACCAAGCACAGCATGGGAATCTTTTAACAAGCAGACTAATCTTGAGAGCTCAGCCTGCAGCAGTGCTCAGATGAGGGAGCTAAACCTTGTGCTAGAGTGTCTGACCCCTTGCCCTGAGGCTCCAGCAGGGGCTGTGACTGCTTTCCATTTCATGCTCCAGAATCTTCTGTTCTCGGCAGTGTTGGCTGTCTTATTCTCTCTTTGTGATTTCCAATGCTCTTCTGTCTCTCTCTCTCTCTCTCTCTCTCTCTCTCTCTCTCCCCCCCCCATAGGATTTTGTCTTTACTCTTCTGAGTCTTCTCATCACGTAAAAACAGCTATACCCCACTGTCTTACCTCAGAAGTTCCTGAACCTCAGTTCTTGGGTGTTCACGTTGATTTCTCTGTGACAAATTGAGCTCTTTAGTCACAACATACATGCTTTTTCTGGCAGAAAGCACACAATAAATTGAATTTCCAATTTTTCCTAAGTAAGATAGATATCTCAAAACATGACATTTCGATTCATCCTGAAAACGAAAGAAAAAGAAAACAAGAAGCCCGAAGCTTTGGAGGGTGAAATAATCCTTGTGTAATTTTAGTCTTCATTCTCTTAACTTGAAAGGTGGTTTAAACCAGCTTTTCCCATAGCTCTTTGCTCTGCTTTGTATAGACAAGACTTGGGAGCTAAGGGAGGAAAAGCAGGGGCCCAGGCAGTGATCTTCCTACCACATCTGATCCAGTGGCCCACGTGGTCTGCTGCACTCCCCCAGGCAGGACCAGCAGTGTGCTAATTCAGACACACACAAGTGGCGTCACACTCCTTGTTTCCCGCCCCAGGGGGCCTGTTGATCATTAGGAGAAGGATATAATGTGGGAATTCTGGTTAAAGGAGAATGGGGATCCCCTAAGGCAGACCTTCTAAACTCCTGGAGATGGCTCACTTGGTAGCAATCACCCTCACTGATGTTTAAGACACTGAGCAACACAGGTAACTGATTCTTCCTTGAAGACATTAAGACATTTGGTTGTTCATTAAGCAGTGTTATGGTTACTAATAGGTTTTCTGTACCCCAATAGTAGGTTTCTCCACCAATGCAGTAAGCCAGATCAAGCCAAATTGAAAAAGTAAAAGAACAGGTTTATTTGAGCAAAGCAACTCCTGGGTGAGTTCTCTAGTCTCAGAGATTGAGGCAAGAGAAGTCAGATGCCCAAACTAAAACAGAGCTTATATACCCTGTAGATGAGGGATGATGTGTCCTCTACAAGCTGGGTTTGTGCCCAAGTATGATCAAAAGCTGGAATGCTTGGGCAGGGACTTGGGCTGCTGACAACTTCAGGGTAGGAGCTGCCATAGCCACCAAGAATGTAGAACTGGGCTTTTTGGTGCCTTCTCTTTCCTGGAAGTTCTCTGAAAGGGTAGGGTTTGGAGAGAAAGGAATGAGGCTTTCTGGATCAAGTAGTAGTGAGCTGGAGGTTCCAGCCGAATAGTTACAATACTTGACTATGACAACTCATAAAAATAACTCTGAAATACAAGGAAAGGTGAAGAGACAAAGGAATGAGTGCTCTCGGGGATTCTGCCCTCTGCTATGCATAAATAATATTAAGGAGAAATTGGCCAACACTCTGGGCTGGAGGACATAGCTGCTTTGTTTTAAACAGAACTAAATTATATGTGCTGCTCATAGAAATAACCATGCTCTTCCTTTATCAAATTATATGGGGAAAAATCATTCATCAATATCTTGTATATTCATTTGACTCTGACAAATAACATGAGTGACAGTCCACATGGATGTCAATTAGTATTTCATCCACTCCTGAAAATAGCCATAGAAAAGTTTGATTCCAACCATGCCAGTTTCTAGGTCTAAAGCCTCCCTGATACTGAACTGGAAATACCATAAAACTTGGGATAATTACAACCTATGGAAAGTGGGATTTGTAGCTGGAAGTTTTCCTGTGTCCTGCTCAGCCCTGAGGTTCCTCAGCCACTTATGAAATAATCACTCAGAGGCTTATACTTATTACCAACTGTATGGCCTATGGCAGGCTTCTTGCTAGCTAGCTTTTTCATCTTAAATTAATACATTTCTATTAATCTGTGTTTTGCCATGTGGCTGTGGTGTTACCGGTCTGCTGGCACCTTATTACTCCTTGGGTGGCCAGCTCGTGTCTCCCTACTCTCCTTTCTCCTCTCACTATCTCTCTTGGATTTTCCTGCCTGGCTCCATCCTGTCCTGTCATAGGCCAATGCAGCTTTATTTATCAACCAATCAAAGCAACACATATTCACAGCATACAGAAAGGCATCTCATAGCAGGGATTTGTTAAGGTTTTACAAGAATATTAGTGCACTGCTCAAAGGTCAGGGTGCTTGCTCTTCCCATGGGCTCCACTCAGCTGAGCCTCAGAGCCCTGGACTTCAAAGCAGGTGTCAGGTGTCTAGAACATCAATAACATCTGCCAACCCTGTTTCCTTTCTCTGTCTCCCTTTCTCCTTTTCTCTCCCTTTCCTCCTTCCTACCTCCTCGCCTCTTTATTCTGATGTTAAAGGCAATAGGAATTGCTAGTAGGAATTGTAGCCTGGTTTGAGCCACAAAAGATATCTTATAACCCATGTCACTGTACATGCTATGGCCATAGAGACAGATCCAGGTTTAAATCTTGGATTTTCCATTTACTGTGAAGATTTTCCTGAGTATTTCAATCTCAGTTTCCTCTTTTATTACATTGATTGGTTGCTTGATTGATTGTATGGGAACCATGGGCTTACCACAGCACATGTGTGGAGGCCAAATAACAACCTGTATGAGTTGGTTCTCTTCTATCATGTGAGTCCTGCAGATCTCAGAGGTCGGAAGGCTTGGTGGCAAGTGTTCTTACCTTGTTCATATTAGAGTTAGGATTAAATGAGATGACACATGTGAAGTACAGTATGATACTGTAATGTAAGACCTCTGGTGAAGGCTTAATGATCTATCCTGCCTTGATGACTAATGTGATTGAGAGGACCCTGCAAGACTTAACTGTAAATGTTTTGCTTCTATGAGTGGGGTCTCATTGTAGTCAGAAGGTTCTCCACTCCCAAGTTCCTCCGGTCCTGCCTGGCCCCATGGTCCAGCAGTCACTTATAAAATAATCACTCAGAGGCTTAATATTATTTACAAACTGTATGGCCTATGGCAGGCTCTTGCTAGCTAGCTCTTAGAGTTTAACTCAACCCATAACTATTAATCTATGTATCACCACATATTCTGTGGCTTTACCTGTGTCCCATTACTTGTTGATCCTCAGATGGCAGTCTGGCAGTGTCTCCCTAGACGCTGCCTTTCTCTTGCCTGTCTCTCTCCTTGGATTTCCCACCTGCCTCTAAGCTGCCTTGATATAGGCTAAAGCAGCTTATTTATTAACCAATGGGAACAACATATATTCACAGCGTACAGAAAGATATCCCCCAGCATCTCATAGTTTATCTTTGACCTCATTTTGAGGACCATGCTTGGACCTTTCTCTGTAGAAGGACTTTGAGACTTATTCAAAAGGTTAACTCTATCCTTTGGTGCTCGAGGGGTCTTGCAAACCCCTTGGCATAGCTGTTCCACCTCTGTTTGTCACTGCATGTTCTGCAGTGGTGTGTGTGTGTGTGTGTGTGTGTGTGTGTGTGTGTGTGTGTGTGCATATGTCAGTGTGTGTGCGTATGTCAGTGTGTGTGTATGTCAGTGTGTGTGTATGTCAGTGTGTGTGTATGTGAGTGTGTGTACGTGAGTGTGTGTATGTGAGTGTGCGTGTATGTGAGTGTGTGTGTGTGTGTGCATATGTCAGTGTGTGTGTGTATGTCAGTGTGTGTGTGTATGTCAGTGTGTGTGTATGTCAGTGTGTGTG
>CABHPQ010170795.1:10204-35388 GCA_902168405.1 Peromyscus aztecus
AAAAAAACACTTCCCTCAACAGCAATGCTGTGAATAGGGAAATCCAAACGAACTTCTGACGCACTGGAGAAATCAATACAAATGATGTCATAGCTTCAAAGAATCAAACCCTTGTCTTGTTCTTCATTGGTTTTCCTCAAAGTAGAGTCCTTGCCAGATGCCATCTGGTCGTACAGAGCTGAGTTTGGATTCTGGGACACAGGGAACTGAATCAGGAATACAACTGGATATCAGAGGAACTTTAGCCTATTATTCCCTTTGGATGTGGCTCACAGAGTTAAGTAATGATAAAAAGCCAGGTGCAAAATTAGCTGTAATCAGTCAGCAGTGGTGACACATGCCTTTAATTCCAGCACTCAGAAGGCAGAAGCAGATGGATCTCTGTGAGTTCAAGGCCAGTCTGGTCTACAGAGTGAATTCCAGTACAGTCAGGGCTATTATACACAAAGAAACCCTGTCTCAAAAAAAAAAAGAACAGCTGTAACCTCTTCCCTGTCTCCAGGGTCTTTGATCTATCATAGTTATATGGGACAAGACTCATGCTCGACTCAGGTTTCTATTACTGTGATAAACACCAAGACCAAGAATGTGGGGAGGAAGGGGTTTATTTGGATAATCCATCACCGAGGGAAGTCAGGGCAGGAACTCAAGCAGAAGCCTGAAGATAAGAACTGAAGCAGAGATCCTGGATGAACAGTGCTTACAGACTTGTTTTCTATGGCATATTTAGTCTGCTTTTTTATATACCCCAAGGCCATAGAAAACAAGCCCAGGGATGTTACCCTCCATAGTGGGCTGGCCTCTTCTACATCAACCATTGTCTTAGTTAGGGTTTCTATTGATGTGAAGAGACACTATGACCACAGCAACTCTTATGAAAGAAAACATTTAATTGGGTGGCTTATGTTTTCAGAGGTTTAGTCCATTATCATGATGGGAAACGTGGCATGCAAGGTGCTGGAGATGGAGCCGAGTCCTACATTTTGACTTGTAGGCAATAGGAAGTGGTCTGAAACATTGGACATAGCTTGAACATACGTTAGACCTCAAAACCCACCTCCACGGTGACACACTTTTTCCACAAGGCCACACCTACTCCAACAAAGCCACAACCCTTAATAGTGCCACTCCCTTTGGGGGCCAATTTCTTTCAAACCACCATAACCATCAACCAAGAAAATGCTCCCACATTTTTGTCTACAGAGCAATTGGATGGAGGTGATTCCCCAAATAAGCCTCTCTTCCAAGTGATTCTAGTTTTTTCAAGTTGACAAAAAAAAAAAAAAAACCAAAAAGCAAAAAACAAAAAATAAAAAAAACCTAACCGACCCACACAGGGACACAGGGACATCGCAGTTACTGGCTGTGTCTTTACATCCTGAAAGTCCCTGGCTATAAGCTTGGAGATATATGCCCCTGGGTGAATGAGGAGAAACTTAAGTTCAAAGAAGACCTCTGAGAGTTTTTTTTATGGCTCACTGTGTATAGCACATTCCCAGTTGCTGGTTCTGTGCTCACTGAGAACTACAGCTTCCTGAAGCTTCCCCTGTTAGAATAAGCAGGAAGAGTGATTGATTTACTCACTCTTGATTTTGTGGCCAGAGACTTCACATTGGGGGCCTCTAACCAACTGGATCCCACATTGAGACTAAGTGAAAAACAGTATGTAAAAGAAAAATGTGGAGCTCAGGCTGATCTGGGAACTCACTGTATAGTCCAGGTTTACCTGGAAACTTGCACTGTAGCCTAGGCTGGCCTCATATTGGATACCTTCTGACTCACTTTCAGAGTGCTGGGGCTCCCAGCATGTACCACAATGCCCAGCTCAAAAGACACATGGAAATTTTGTCAAAGGAGGAAGACAGCTGATCTACCTTCTACCTTACAGAAGTTCTGTTGTCACAGGGACAGGTTATCTAAGTAGTGCAAAGCAAAGAAATGTGAAATGTGCCTCTGTAGACTAGGCCTGTCTGTGGTCAGGAAGCCTAGGAGCTACTGCAACTCTAGGTCAGCCAGCTCTGTGCCTTCTCTTGCTCCTGGCAGGGCTGTTGACAAATTTGCATTCAACAGGTATCTGGAGGAGGTGAGGTGAGGATGTGAGGTAAGGATGTGAGGTGAGGAGGTGAGGTGAGGAGGTGAGGTTAGGAGGTGAGGTGGGGAGGTGAGGTGAGGAGGTGAGGTGAGTTGGGGAGGTGAGGAGGTAAGGTTAGGAGGTGAGATGAGGTGAGGAGGTGAGGAGGTGAGGAGGTGAGGTTAGGAAGTGAGGTGAGGTGAGGAGGTGAGGTGGGGAGGTAAGGAGGTAAGGTTAGGAGGTGAGGTGAGGTGAGGAGGTGAGGTGAGGAGGTGAGGTGAGAAGGTGAGGAGGTGAGGTGAGGAGGTGAGAAGGTGAGGAGGTGAGGTGATGAGGTGAGGAGGTGAGGTGAGGAGGTGAGGAGGTGAGGTGAGGAGGTGAGATGAGGAGGTGAGGTGGTGGGGAGGTGAGGTGAGGAGGTGGCTAGTAGGACAATGGTTGAGACTGGTGACATTCGGAGCTGATGGTGTACTCCTGTAACTGCAGTGTTTGGGGAGATGAGGCAGGCAGATTACAATGCTAAGAACAGCCTGGGCTACATGGCAAAATCCGGACTGAAAACAGACCAACAACAAAAACAGGGGGTTTCTTTAAATTCCTAGTTTTCAAAAACTTTTTAAAGGTTTATTTTTATTTTTATTCATGATGTGTGTGTGTATCTGTGTGAGGGTCTGCCACGTGTGTGTTGAGGTCAGGGTCTGATATCCTGGAGCTGAAGTTATAGGAGTTTCCTGATGCCACTGCTTGGAGCTGTACTCAGTCCTCTGGAGAGCAGTTCATGCTTTTAACCTCTTAGTCTTCTCTCCAACCCCAAGGCTTATTTCGTATGGTGTGTGTGTGTGTGTGTGTGTGTGTGTGTGTGTGTGTGTGTGTGTATGTGTTGTATATGCATATGCATGTTGGTTCCTCTGGAGGCCAGAAAAGAGAAGTGGATCACTTGGAGGGGGCTGTTGAAAGCCACCTAATGTGGATGCTGGAAACTAAATGCCAGTTCTCTGCAAGAGCAGCAATCATTCTTAACCTCTGAGCCATCTCCCCAGTCCCTAAATTCCTAATTTGAATAGGTGTTCCTTTACAGTATTTGGAGCAGTGTTAACAAACTTGTGTTAAATGAATTATTGACTGAATGAAAGTTAGTATGTAAGTTGATTGAATTTACTGCTAGGCATAGGAATATAAAAATTATAAATCAGATCTCTAAAAATAAGAAATCTCTATTTTTAATGTGTCACATGTTATGCCGGGATCGTGGGGACCCCCAAAAGACCACCACAGAGATGGAATCCCTTGTGTGAAAGCAAAGAGCCTTTATTATCTTCAAGCTCTGGGACATGTTCTTTCTGTCTGTCTGATGCAGTGGTGAGAGCAGAGGACCCAGAGCCCAGGCAGGGTGGGGTTTTTATCATATTAGAGGTTGGGGTGAGGGGGTTTCCAGGGTTCAGGACACTGATTGGCTGACATTTGTCTAGGTATAGGGAATGTTTGGAATGTCAGGTATTTCCTCTTAGATGCAGGCCCCACTGGGTCGGGTCAGCTTATGGCTCTTCCTGGGTCCAGGTGTTGCCTGCCAGAAGCTGTCTGGGTCTCAGGCATTTCCCCTCGGATACAGGCCCCACTGGGTGTTGCCTGCCAGAAGCTGTGCATGGGCTTCTAAGCCTGTCATGGCAGCTGTGTGGTCAAGCTGTTTGGGGGCCCCCACAACACATAGAGCAAATGGAACTCAATGTATAAAAGAAAAACAGATGGTGGCTCTTTGAGGAAGCAAGAAGTAAGGGAATCTAAAAAGAAATGAGATCAAACCCAGCTGGGGTGGGGAGGGGGACTAAGGACTTGGGCTTCCCACAAAGACTGCTCCACAGGCTGCATGCATTCCACTTCAAGAAGGAAGTGAAAGTGTAGCTGACTGGGCACCTGTTGTCCTACAGAGAATGCCCCCAGCTTTTACATTGTATCATCTTGTAGGGAAGTTAAATAAAAGGGTTTCCAGTGGAAAAAGGAACAGGGTTTTGTCCTAGTTAGTTTTCCCTTGAACAGCAACAATATCCCTTTTGATTCTCATTTACATAAACATTCTCATTTACATAAACAAAGAAAGTCCCATTGAAGAATGCGCCAGGAGGATTCACACCTTCCAAAGAGACAAGAAACCTGATTCTTGCTCTGCACAGTGGGCATGTGGTTCCACTCACAATATTGAAAGTTGAATTCTAGTCCTAAATGCCTGGATTAACGGCAAAATCACATCAGTGCCCTAAAAGTGAAAGACCCTAACCCTTCAGGCTTACACCCCCAAGCCCCAGGAATGAGGAACTAAAAAGAAAACTAGTTCCAAGGGCAACCTGACTCAGTCATTATTCAACCACCCCTGCAACAATGTAACAATGTAAAGAGATTTCTGTTAAGAGATGTGCTCAACTGTGACTGGGATAATTCCAAGTGTTCCAGGAAGGACCACCGTGACCTGCATGTAAACTCCACTCCCGCTCTGATACCCCCCCTTGAGGTTTGGGGAAAAATGTGCATGCGGACGTGACTGTACCCACCCTGTGATCAGGCCATGATCTTATGAAATTAACCTCTAGACATAAATCAATTGAAATTAAATTGTATGAGAATTGTAATCTTATGGCTTTTGCAGGTTTTTCCTTTAAAAAGTACTCATGAGATTTCAATAGGCGCGACTCTTGCTTTTTGGAGCTGAGTTAGCCCGACTGTACAGCCGCAACAATAAACCTCTTGCTGTTGCATCAACTGGACCGGAGTCTGGGTTCTTGGCGCGCCCATCCGAGAAGGTATTACCCTGGGTCTGGGGTCTATCAAAAGGACTTGCCAGGAAAAAGCAATTCCCATGAGATGATGGCTTCTGCTTGGAGGGTCGCGTTATCATGGGGTGACCTGTTAGTGAGGGTCTGCTGCTTCTGGAATCTAAGGTGGCTGCAGATTTAGGACAATGACTGTAGATTTTCAGGTGCACTTTTGAGACACTGGAAGAAGATATTACAATAGTATAATGGCAGAAGGTAACCTTGGCAGGTTGGAGCTGAGGGGCACTACAAAGTCACACCATGCAACAGAGCTCACATGGGAGGTTTATTGGGGGGGAGGCATGTGCAGAGGCAGCCTCAGAGAGAGGGCAGAGGGAGGACCATAAGGGCTTGACTTTTATAAGGGTATATAACATAGAGTGCTCTATTCAGTGGCAGCAGTAGTTACAGTGTCACATTTTGGCTGCTGCTGAGGACATGTCCTGCTAGGTCCTCGAGGGCAGGCCAGTGTAAATGCCTGAATGTTAACAGATACTGTAAAGAGAACATCGATATAACCAAAAGGGGGTTGGGGGAGGAAGGTTAGGGATTGCTGATGTTTAGATGGGCAGTCCTTGAGTCCTTTGTTTTATTATTTGATTTTATTGGAGTTTCTGAGTCAGGGTTCTCATTATATAGCACAGACTGGCATGAAACTTACCATGTAGCCTAGGTTAGCCTTGATCTCATTATCAGTCTTCCTAGTCCTGAGATTACACATGTGTTTCACCACACCCAAGGTTTTAAGATGAAGGAGACACACACAAATGAAGGCAGAGAAGCCAGGCTTGCATCACACTTTCAGTTTTGTAGGTCCTGGTGAGTTGTAAGCACTTTTTAGTAAAAGCTGCTGGGATGAACCTATGTGGGTCTCAATCTTAGGAACACTGTGAAGTCATCTAGAGAACTTTGGAAGTCCTGGTCCTCAGGCCCAGTTAACTCAGTGTCTTAGTGGGCAGCCTCCAGCAGGTGGTGGAGAATTTTAAAGCCACCCAGTGACTCCTGTAGGCAAAGGAGAGTGGGAATCACTGGCCGATCTTGTCAAACAGCTTTGAGGAGGCATCAATTCAACTCCTTGGTGACCTGGGTGTTTGAGCTGTGCTGTTAATGGCAATGGTTCTCAGCTTTGACTGCATATCACAATCACCTCAGAGCTCCATGGAAACAAATACTGCCAGGTCACAGGCCAGACCAATTCCAGCAGAACTCCACAGTCATAGAATATGGCCATCAGTGCTTTTAAGTTTCTTTGATTGTTTTAAGTGGAATTCATACAACTTACACTGAAGGAGACCCCCAAACAGTGGGGGCTCCTTCCTAGACCCCAGATTAGGCACAAACCACACCCAAACACCCGTTTTCACAGAGAGAGCCTTTGTTAAGCAGGGACGAAAAGTTAAAGTGGCTGCTTTCCGACTCAGGCATCAAACAGCTGCAAATGGCCTTGCAGCTGTAATTTTTAAGAGGAGGAAAAGGGAGGTCTGGGTTAGAACGGTCTAGGATGTGGTGGTAAAGGAGACAGGGGACATAGGAGAATGGAAGGGGACAGGAGAAAGGGGGGAGGGGTATTTGTCCCGGAGGGACAAAAGACTGCTTCTGGGTAGAGGGGAGACAGATATGGTACATAGGCAAATGGCAGTTTATGAAAAGTGGGAAAGTGGGAACCCCGTGTTAGGATGAGGTATTTAATTTTAATTGGTCATGTTAATTAGGTGATCCAAAAAAGGGCTTCTGATTGCTGGCCTTTAATACTTTGATATCTAGAGCTTGTTCAGCCTCAGGAGGAGGAAGTGGTCAAATAAGGGAATAGACCTTGGTGGCCAGCTTTAGGAATGTAATCTAATGGTGTTTAGCAAGGCAGAGGGAATGGGGGAGAAGGGCAAGACCTGCCAGAGCCACATGCTCAAGTGGGCTAGTGTCCCTTCACACACACTCCTCACAGCTTAATAAACTGTAGGATCACCTGCTGAGGCCTTTCTCACTGCTCCTAAGTAATAAATCACACAGTTCTGCACAGCCAAACTTTAATCTGTCTTCTAACCAGAAGCCAGTGGAGGACATGACAAACTCCAGGAGAAGTCCTTGTGCATTGCTAACAACAGGATAAAAACAGACAGACAGACAGACAGACAGACACACACACACACACACACACACACACACACACACACACACCCCAAACAAAATCCTATTTCTCTTTTAGACATCACAATCTTTCACAATCAGATCTTGGGAAATAAAATGAGTTCACCATTTCTGAGTCTGTGCATCCTTTAAGAGCTTAGCATTTGGTCTTATTTTCATTAGGTGTGTTGAGTCAATACAGTACCCCATGCACTGTATGACTACACAGACATGGAAAAGCCAGTGCAGATGCAATCATCCAGTGGTGTGCTCTACACTTGCAAATAGAAAATAAACAGGGATCAGCAGGGGTCTCAAGAGCTAAGATTTGACTTATTCATAATTTCCAGCATTCCAAACACCATTTTCTTCTTCTTTTTGTGAATTTGAAGAAGGATAATGGCAATTATCTAACCAATAAATGTTAGTGATGATAGCTGGAAATTTTAGATCCTAAAGACAGAAATTCTAGCATAAATAAATACATTTCCTTTTCCTAATATAGGCCCAGTATATCAACTGCACCATAGAAAGTAGTTATTTAATAGCTGGGAGCTGTAGCATAACTGAAATAAGATTATAAGAGCTGGCCATGTATAAGTACAAGAGCAAATTAAGTGAGTAGAGTAACATTGCTTCCATTTGTCCTTTCCAATTTTTAGGTACCAGGGCCAGACTTAAACTATTCATTACATACACAGGAAATTAGATGAAGCTCTGGACTTGGGAATTATAATCTAGTAGCATGAGGAAACTATCACTAAGGCTTTCTGGAGAGTGTTGCAGACTATTACTTTAAGGTATGTTGCTTTTGTTTATATTGTATTTAACTCTGTGAAGCTGTGTTACTGTGCCTGTCTAAAACACCTGATGGTCTAATAAAGAGCTGAATGGCTAATAGCAAGGCAGGAGAAAGGATAGGGAGAGTTGGCAGGGAGAGAGAGAATATATAGAAGGAGAAATCTGGGAGGAAAGAAGTAGACAGAGAATGAGGACTCCAGAGGCTAGCCAAGCAGGTACACAGCAAGCCATGGAGCAAGAGTAAGATTTATAGAAGTAAGAGAATGGGAAAAGCTCTGAGGCAAAAGGTAGATGGGATAACTTAAGTTAAGAAAAGCTGGCTAGAGACAAGCCAAGCTAAGGCCAGGTATTTATACTTAAGACTAAACCTCTGTGTGTGATTTATTTGGGAGCTGGGTAGTACAAAAGAGGAAAAATGACCAACAGCAGGAGAGTAAAGCATGAACTATAGACTTGCTTTTTTCTGCACTGGTTAATTTTTATCTCAAACCTTTTCATTTCTTCATAGAATCATTAGATCTCTTGCCTGTATCATTAGACGGTTATTTGTAGACATTAGGTCTACAAATACAGATTTCAACACAAGATAAGATTTTATGTGATTTTTTAAGGAGAAGATTTAATGTGATTTTCAAGTATGAGGTAAGAAGTTTCTCAGGAGACAGTCCGAATCATTATTCGAAGCTCTGGAACCATGGATCAGCACCAGTGGGTGGCACTTTGCAAGTCTAAACTGTAGACCAGAAAAAACCAACCCCCAAGGGAAGACTGCTCACATGTCCTGCCTGCAACACTGTCTCACTGTCTGCACTATGTGTATACTCTACCCGCTACCCACTGAGTCCCTCTCCCTTCAAGCAGGAGCCAGGAGACACTGCTGGAAATGATATGTGGAGAGACTATTGGGCAATGGGCATAGAAAGGAGCCCATGTGTTGCTTAGGCCTGGAGACTTGGAAGTTTGTGAAAATGAATGCTGCCTTGTCTTTGTATTGATGGTAGACAACAACAATGTTGAAGTGTCTCTGCAAGCCCAAGAAGAGGCAGAGTCCAAGTGTGCTGAGTCCTCGAGTAGGATTGTAGTATAGTGGGCAGGAATCTTAAAGGCAAAATTCCAGGAGGCAGTTGGAACAATGAATGATTAAGAGTTGGCAGTCACGACCAAGGAAAGGAGAGGAAAATTAAAGCAGAAAAAAGAGCTGGAAAATAAATCTGAGCTTAAATTTAACCTTGGAATCACAACTTGAACTCATAGGGTCAGCCTGGAAGATAAGTTCTTGTGGGAGACACAGACAATGGATTTGCTGTGAGATCCTCAGGTTTGGGAGACATCATTACATGGTATCAGCTGAGTGATTGGAGTGAGACAGTTCTGGAAACTCAAACACAACCCTTCATCCAGATCACGAGATGCTCAAGAGGGCTTTGTATCCTCTAGAGGGTATCTATGGTGCCCAGATATGACAATCCCCATTCAGCACTCTAGCCCCAAGGAATTCCAAGTAGACAACCCTTAAGAAACCCACCCCAACACTGCAGTTGGAAGGAGCTGGTGAGCTAGGACCCCAGTCCTCTTCCAGAATATCTCATCTTCTGAGCAGCATCTTTGATAACTTGAAGAGGACTTTGAACTTTAACACCCTTTCCATAATTTTTGCCCTTCATTCATTCTGAACATGAGGGTAGTTCCCAGAGTCTTCTTATATCCCACCCCACCTCTCAACATTATTACATGCCGATCTTCAATGGCACTAAGAACCATCTGCAAACAGTCCATTTCCATGGAAGAGTTATGAACAGTTCTGGGAAGGCCCCAAGGATCCTAGTCCTATTAGAACTTGAAGTGTGCTTCTCCTCACTGAGTTACCAGCCTTTCATTCTGAATTGAACCAGTGTTTATTTGAAACCATTGAATTCTCCTTAAATGCCCAACTGTCAAATTTTATGTGAACCATCTAGGGCATGGGTTTAAATATTAGGCTTAATTTTTTAAAACCAGAATAAAAGAAGATGCCATTCTTTGGTTCAGCAAGTTAATCTGGATAATCCTACTAAGAATCCTGCTGTTAAAGGCAGATTTGTCAAACCTTATCAGCACAATGGGACTCTTTCATAAGAGCCTCTGCTGCAAAGCATTTATTTGACCCTGATTCCTCCAAAAGCTGCCTTTTCAACAAGATGCTGAGCATTCTACGGGACCGAAAGTCTGCCTTAATTTTTTGCCACATTGAAAAATAAGACCAATGGATTGAAGCGATGTCTCAGTAGTTGAGTGTGTGTACTGCCCCTGCAGAGAATCAGAGTGTAGTTCCCAGTACCCATGTTGGGTGGTTCCCAAGTCCCTGTAACTCCAGTTCCAGGGGATCTGTGACCCTTCTGGTCTCTGTGGGCACCTGTACTCATGTACACAAACCCACACAGATACACACACACACACACACACACACACACACACACACACACACACACTGATTGTTGTGAAGACCAGGACAGTGCAGCTATGGCAGGAATAACATATCCACAGAAAAGACTTACCCATGCGCCTGCCAGATTTGCCCCATCACATTACTTCTGTTGCTTTGCTTTAGGCCCTTTCTGACTCTCTCTGTCTCTGTCTCTGTCTCTGTCTCTCTGTGTGTGTGTGTGTCTCTCTCTCTGTGTCTATCTTTGTCTCTCTGTCTCTCTGTCTGTCTGTCTGTCTGTCTCTCTCTCTCTCTCTCTCTCTCTCTGTGTGTGTGTGTGTGTGTGTATGTGTATGTGTGTTATGTACACACCCCCTCCTCTTTCCATTTCTCACTCTGGAGTCTAGTTCTGAGCTAGTCCAGTATATGTTCCAGAAGTTTCTGTAGAAAAAAAATGTTTCTTCCTAAACTTTCAAAGGTGCTTTCATTTTGTATAACCCCATTCCTTCTGCAGTGAAATGCAGGATTTGGCTTCAAGACTTCTCAACTTCTGTGGAGCTGAGAGGAAGGGAAGAATGGAAACTTGTGACCAGCAGGATGTTTTCTATTTTTACCTGTGAAGTTTCCAGTCAGTTCTACTTGCAGGTGATTTTTATCACTTTCAAAGTTGAAAGAGGACAAAGATTGATCCATTTCCTTTCCAAAGAAAAAAACCACAGTATTTGTGACATTCATACAGAAAAAAATAGCCTCTCATGAACACAGTGCTTCTTTATTGAGGTTTGTGGAACACTGTGCCACTCTTCTGAGAGAATTATGTGGCATCCAAAAATGGTATAGTTCAAGCTTAGATGCTGGTCAGAGTCCAGAAAAATAACAGCCATGTAGGAACAGATACTTCAGTGGAATTTGATGTCAGTGATCAACAGAGCTGAGAATAACAGCGCAGTTCCAGGTCTAGGTACAAGCCTTTAATAAAGAGTAGACAGCGCAGAACATTGTTGGCAATGGCTGGGTGAAACTGTTCCATAATGTTTCCTCTGCAGTCTGCACTCTGGTAAGTCTTCAGCTTCATCACAGAGAAGAATTTCAGGGTGAGCCAGCATGAGGCAGAGCTGGAGTTCATTAAAAATATATTCTTAACCCAATAAAGATAATGGCCCTCAGGAAAACAATAAGGCATCCCCAGTTGTCAAAGGACAGACAGTCACTACATACTGTCCTTTTAACACTGCTTTGTATGATTTTGATGAGTTCTGAAAATATTGTTTGCAAGGTAATGCTGAGGAATCTAAAGAGATCTGGGGCAGTTCCTGAGATGCAATGGACAAGGCTGGGGATAATAAGGAAAATCTCTCTGTCACAGGGGCAGGAAGTCAGGGTGTCCTCACTGTTGAAGGAAGGACATCTTCAGATTCCGAGAAGACACCCGGGAAGAGGAAAGCCATACTTGAAGGACATCTATGTTTAGACTTTAAGCATGGTCCACTGAATTTCAACATTCTTATTTGAAAATATCTCTATTATAAAAGGAATACTGTTTGTGCATAAATAATCTTCACAGCAAATGTTGCTGACTGTGCCGGAATTCCTGGTTTTCACCTGGGGAGAAGCCTCAATCAACAAGACTCCAGGATGAAGAGTTCCACTTACTTTCCATGTCCCGATCACTTGCCTGTCTTTCTACAGTACCTCAATTCCAATCAACTCAGCATGTCAATGGGGTTATTCAAAACTCTGATTATTAATTCTTTGCCAGTTCTTACCATACCGTTCTATAAGCATTATGCCTATACGTACCTGTCTTGTATCTCTTCTTCAAATGAGAAGTACAACATCACTTGGCTTTAGTAGTAAATGATCTGAACAATCTTAGAGTTCAGGTGAAGGGTCATCCAGAAGTGACAGAAATGTCTCCATGTGCCTTGTGTATTCTATCTTTTCAGTCAGCCCTACATGATGTCAGCTTTAGTTCTGGAAGGGCCCTGAAAAATCATTAAATCAATTTTAGACCTCCTACCCTAACATACAGCATCCTGAAAAAAGAAAGATTTTCAGGAGAAAGTGAGACTTTTCTGATCCCAAAGCCTAAGCATCTAGGTGTGACTCCTCCAGCAACCTCCTTACCCCCAAGTCAGTAACAACCCACAGTGGGTGGAACAGAACCATTGCCTACATCTCCTTTCCAACCACACTTTCCAGAAGAAGGAAAGGATGAAGTCCAATGTAAAAGGAGGTTAGCTGTGATCAGCACAAGGGCAAAAGGTGCTTTGGGAAACACATATGCACAATGAAAATAGTTTTTATAACATCTACATGTTTGTGGAGCAAGCAGATTAGCACTTTTCAAGTTAACAAAATTCTTATCAAAATAATGAAAATATCATGCCATTTTCTAAAAATGAGCCTGGGAATTATTAAAATTATACTTATTTAAAAACAAGTCTTGTGGTCATCAATGTGACTGATTGTCCTATACAGGTTTGAAGACATGCTTCATATTTGAGCATTGTACCTTCTTGCATTCTAAATTAGCATACAAGTTTCAATGAGCTCGCTATCAAAGAAGAAACAGGAAGTTATGTATGAGGACTTGCCAGCAATGTCTGTGGCAAGAATCAAACTAGGCATAGGCCTAGATGACAAAGTCTGTAATCTTACTCAACAACTTCAATACCAGAGGAAAGCTGAACAGCTAAAGGCCTAGCACCTCAACATCCTGACATAAGCATTTGTGACATGCAACGAAGGGTCCACTAACAGTAGGCAAAGGTGTGCCAAAGGACCAGCCTCACAGGAAAGCACCTTTGGATAAAGACCAGAAAACACTTTCTCGCCCGAAGACTCCTCCAGAGCTGAATATGCTCCTGAGCGATTGAGAAGACCTTTGTAAAATAAAAGAGCTACATTAGGTGGGGCAGATCACAAGTATATGCAGAGTCAGTACTATAAGGTAACTTGTAAAAATATAAATACATATAAATTCTGGATTGCATAAAGTAACTCCAGGTCCTAAAATATCAGGAAAAGCTGTTTGTGGGTTGAATACAAAATGTCAATTCTAAAAGGGTTAAAACTCCTGAAGACCAGAATTGACATAATCAAACATTAGCCACAAACAACATGAAAGTAAACACATTGGCTCAAATGCCTTCTGAAACTGATTCCCCTCCTGAGCTTGTCAAGGATTAACAAGTGTGTCAGGCTGCTGTGGACGTCCCAAGCGAAGAAGACAGTAAAAGTGTGAAAATATGTGTGACAGTAATCTCACTTCAAGGTGACATCAGATATACAATAATTTTATGTGGACATGAGAGAGAAGGATAGCATGATTATTTTTAGCTTTATATTCTTTTATTTATCCTTTATCCATTCATTCAATTTTAATCATTCTGTATTTATCTAAAATATTTAAAGCTACTTGAAAATGTTTAAGCCCTATGGAAAGGGCATGTTTGAATGCTTGGTGACTTACAGCAGAAATGACTGAGTGAGGTCATTGCCACATAGCTGGTCTTGCCTGGGGGCAGACAAGGCATTGCCATGAAAATGGAACTAAACTGTAGCTCCTGTGAGAAAGGAAATCTTTTTGGTTTTCCATCTGGTGTCACTTTTTCCCATCTACATCCTGTCACAAAGCTATGGACACCCTTGTCACCTGGGATGAGAAGCTCTTGGAACAAGATGGAGCACAGAGTGGATGGGCATGGAGAGTTGAACACAGGACTACCTGTGATACCAGGAAACTCCAACATGCTGGGTGTCTATAGACCAGAAGGTAGAGTTCAGTAAATAGCTGCAAAGAAGCATACCTGAACTAAGCATCTCTCAATGGCAGACAAAGGCAGGGCCAGAGTGGATGGTGCAACCAGGAATGATGACAGGGTGTTTTCAAGGAAGTCAAAGATGGCCATGCTTCAGGTTTCCCACAGCAGAGGGTCCTACAGGCCACGTGGTTTCCATGTGCCTACAGAGCCAGAGCTAGCTCTGTCCCTTCACTTCTCCTTCAACTCTGCCAATTCCTGTAAAGTCTGGTCACAACTGAAAGATTTCCTGGAATTCCTGTGTGGCTCTTTCCATTTGGACTTTCTGTGCCTTCCCTACATTTGACACTACTTAGAGCCTACTCAAGTCTATGATTCATGAAGCCACACTCAGATTTATAATATTGGCTTCATTTACTTTCAATGATCTCATTCAAGGAATACTCCCTGGTCCCCATCAATCATAAGATGTAAGAGAGTGTTTCACAGGAGGTTCACAGAGCTTGTAAGTCTGTGTCCTATCTCCACAGGGAAGGACTGCCTGTTGTCCAAATGTCTAGCTTCACACAGAGCCTAGAACATTATTATAAATATTTTTAAAAATGTTATGAAATGAATGAAGAAAATGTGTCTCTTTTCTTGGTGCCATTTGTCTATTAAATTGAAGCATTAACCTAATTATTCTTATCAATAAAAACCAGGAGTCAAATATTGGGGCAATAACCTGAAAGATCAAAGAAGCAAAGGAGCAGCGACTAGTGACTTCTTACCTCTCTAGATCCTCAGACTGAAAGGGGGCTGAGATCTTGTCTTCACCTACTTTACATTCCTGTCTATACCTCCTAATTGTGCTGAGATGAAAGGCATGAGCCTCCCAAGTGCTGGGATCAAAGAATTGTGCTTCCCAAGTGCTAGGAATAAAGGTGTGAGCCACTACTGCCTGGCCTCTGTGGTTAACTAGAGACTAGCTGTTGTGGGATGGTCTGTATGTCAAATGCTCTGATTGGTCAATAAATAAAACACTGATTGGCCAGTGGCCAGGCTAGAAGTATAGGCGGGACTAACATAGAGGAGAATTGAGAGAACAGGAAGCTGAGTGGGGGAGACTGCCAGCCGCCACCATGACAAGCAGCATGTGAAGATGCCGATAAGCCATGGGCCATGTGGCAAGGTATAGATTTATAGAAATGGATTAATTTAAGATATAAGAACAGTTAGCAAGAAGCCTGCCACGGCCATACAGTTTGTAAGCAATATAAGTCTCTGTGTTTACATGGTTGGGTCTGAGTGGCTGTGGGACTGGCAGGTGACACAGATTTGTCCTGACTGTGGACCAGGCAGGAAAACTCTAGCTACAGCTAGCTCTCCTCTCTGGTCTCCAGGCAAGCTTTAATTGTCAGAGCACATACAAAATTCCATACATTTCTCCATTTTTTGTGTAAATAAAAAATGAAGGTTTTAACTAACATAGAAAAACTATATACAATAAGTACAATAACTGTATACAAATATATACAGGCAATAATTACATCAACAATGTCTAGTCCATTTGCATTTGACAAATTCAGAGAAAATACTCCATTATATATCCTATCTTGGTGAGTCCAAAGTGTTGTACCTAATTCACTTTCTATCCTAACTTGTATTACCAACCCAAAACTATCTTTTTATGTCTCTCAACCTTATATACTTTATACCTCTTTTGTGAGATTCTTTTCTGAATCTGGTAACAAGGAAAACTATAGCTATTTGGTTTTCAACTCCATCAGAGACCTGAGAATGATGTAATATTACCTGAGTAAACAGAAAGTGCAGAGCAGACAACTTCTAAAATTAAGAAATGACAGAAACAGCTGACTGCCTGGATAATCACCAAGGTTCCTCTATAACATTGGGGCATCCATCTTCAGCCTAAAGGCCTAGAATATCTTTCAGACTTTTCTGTGAAGCAGTATTTTTGAAAGACTGTCCTGCCTTGTCTTGGCAAGGTTGAGCAGTCACTTTCTTTTGTGTCCTGCTTGTCCAATTTGGACAGCATACTGTCAGTAGTTGAGGCAAGGACAGTTCCTTGCCCAGCGGCTAACTTTTGCCACAAAAAAGTAAACTCCATATGGAGTTTCTTTGATGTCCACCATCTTCTCTGAAGTAGATTGATACTGCTAGGAACAGATATGTCTCATTGTCATAAAAAAAACCAACCTAACGTTATTAAAAAAACATCTTAAATGCCACATTCTGTAGATCTCTGTATGTTTGAAGACCACTTGCCTAGCTAAATACAATTTCTATTTGACCTTGAAAACATACCTAACTTGACTACAAGTTAGATTGTAATAGGTGACTAACTACTAACCTGTATTTCTCTATTATCCTAAATAGTTTGTAATAATCATTTTCAAGGACTAGAGATTTGCATTACATTGTTATATGAGTTGTATAGGTACAAAACCTTGAATAAGAGTAGAAACATATGTACAGTATTTTCTAACAAAAATAACCTTAAATTTTTATCAATATACAAAAATCCATAACAATGTAAAATATTTAAAACTAGTAGTTGCTTTTTGGTTTAAAAGTAAATTCAATAATCTACCCTTTTATGCTATTTCTATATCCCTTCTTTTTCTTTTTAGAACAAGATCCCTAAACTTTGTTCATCTTTTTCCTGACTATTCCCAATAACAACTTGTAATCAACCCCCTAAATGATGACAAATATCCATAACCCACAGAATGACCAAAAACTGCTCATCCATCTCTTGGGAATATGGGCATCGTGTTCTTAAACTTACTTCCTGCTATCTGGGGGTGACGGCATCTTTAGGGGACCCTGAAAAGCAATTGGGACAATTGTCAATCTCTGGAACAGCTAACTGTATCACTTGTTATCCATTCTTTGTGTATTGGGAAAGTACAAGCTTGTCCTAAAGTCCTGGCTAGAGTAGTCTGTGAGACTGGATCATCTCAGCTAGTCACTTTGAAATTGTCCTGAGCAGTTTGTAGTCCAAAGACGATCTTTGGGGTGGTATTTGTTAGCTTACTGGCATTACCATAGTCCAGGAGGAATCATCATTGTGGGGCTCCATCATCTTTTTGGAGACTTCAGAGATTGCTATTAGAAAGTTTATCATTCACTGTAGAAAATTTAAACATCACTAGCATCAAAACAGAAATTTTAAATTTTAAGATAGCAATATACCTAAAGAAAAGTTTGGGTAGAGGCAGGTGGATCTCTGTGAGTTCGAGGCCAGCCTGGTCTCCAAAGCGAGTTACAGGAAAGGCACAAAGGTACACAGAGAAAGCCTGTCTCAAAAAAACCAAAAAAAAAAAAGAAGAAGAAGAAAAGTTTTAAAAAGTCAAAATAAATTTGTGGGGTAAGAGATTTGTGATAATAATAGTCCCTCTATTTTGGTTTTCTTCTGTCCCATAACAGGTAGCTTTTCTGATATGAGACAGAGACTCTGAATTTTCTTTTAACAACATGCTTCAGTTTAGAGAAGGAGAGATCACTACTCCAACTCCAAAGCTAACTTTAATTTTTAATTGCACTTGGTCTACAAAATATATCATTTGCATTATGTGTTTATAGAGAACAGCAGAAACAAACATTTGGGAAGATTTATGAAATTTTGTCCTTTTGGAAATATAATATACCAGTAGGCCAATTTATTCTTTTTCTTGGGACATTTTCTCTGGGTGATTCATCCTTTTTCTTCAGATGTCTCATCTGTCCTGTGGTCTTCAAATTCCTTAGCTAGATGCCTTCATTCTACTGAAAAGACAAAAACAAAACCCTACCCCAACCTGAACTTTGGGGAGTTTCCTTTTTTGGCAAGTTACATCTGATCAAATGAAAAGCATTTGTTAGTCTTATAAGTTAGTTTAGATTGAATGGTCATGCTTGTTGATGAACTATCATCTCTTCTAATCAAGATGCCTCTCTTATTCAAATCTAATCTTTATCAATTTTGATAGTATGCACAGTTTTTCTTCTCCTGTGGAACCAAAAACAAAACCCCTTCCCCAATGCAATATATATCCTGGTCTACATTCTGAGGTCAACACAACTTTAAAGTATACAGGCTGATTTAATTCAGTAGGTTTTTCCCTATTATCCAACATCTCCCTGCAGCTGTTGTTCCTTTCTCATTAGCATTTAGAAAATTTAAAGTTAATAAAACATTATGTAATCTATCTCTGAGGGTCTTTATTACCCCTTTCTATTTGTTAAGCATGTCTTTTAGAATTCAACTAGATATTTCTATAACTGCTTGCTATGTAGGACTGTGGGGTATACCTGTAATATGCTTTATGTGCAAAAAAACCTGTTTCATTTTACTAGAGACATATATTGGAGCATTGTCAGTCTTAATTTGTACAGGTATCGTCATGATGGCCATAACTTCTAACAAATATGTCATTACAGAATCAGACTCTTCAGAACTCAAAGCAGTTGTCCATTGAAATCCTGAATATGTATCTATTGGTATGGTGTACATATTTTAATTTTCCAAACTCTGTAAAATGAAACACATCCATCTGTCAAATTTCATTTCTTTGAGTACCCTTTGGGTTACTACCTGCAGGTAGTGAAGTTGGGTTGTACAAAGAACAAGTAGAACATTTTCTTATAATTCCCTTGACTTGTTGCCAAGTGATGGAAAAATCCTCTTTCAAATCTTTGCTATTGGCATGGTGTTTCTTATGAAATTCTGAGGCTTCTAGCACATTTCCTATTAATAGTTGATCAATTTCACCATTTCCTTATTTTAGAGGGCCTGGCAGACCTGGATGGGATCTAATATGTGTTTTATTTATAAGGAATGATTCATATTTCTGATTATTTCTTGTAATTGAATAAATAACAATTTATTGATAGAATAAAGAACAATTCTGTATCATCTGGAATAAGGTCAGCAGCTTCAATATGTAAAACAACTCTTTCTGCATATTGAGGGTCAGTAACTACATTAAGAGTTTCTGGAAAAATCTAATAATACCAGGAGATTAGCATGTAATTCTGACTTTTGAACATAATCATAAGGACTTTGAGTCACTTTATTCAAATTTCCTGATTTATAACCTGCCTTTCCTGATTTTTTCTTGTATCAGTATGGGCTCCAGAAATTGGTGTTCCCTCTACAATGTGAGGAAGGATCCAATTAGTTCTCTTTATAAACTGAATTCTATTACTTTGGGGATATTTGTTGATAATCTCTCCCAAAAAAATCACTTCAAGCTCTTTGCCAATGTCCATTTTCTGCCTACAAAGAGGAAATTTTATCATTAGTAAGAAGTACTACAATTTATGCTGGTATTCCTGCTAATTGATGAAGTGTCAATTTTCCTTTTATAATCAACTCAGAAACCTTTTCAACAAAGTTCTTTAATTTTCTACTTTTTGTATGTAAAAATATCCATTATAAGATATTATCTTCTCTCTGCATTAAAATTCCTGTAAGGGAAGGTGTAGAAGGTTAAAATAGCCAGAATGCAATCAAGCTTTGTATCCAAATGATCCACATGTGCATCCTGTAATTTCCTTTTTTACCAAAACCAATTTTCTCTCATCTTCAGCTGATAATTCTCTTGGACTACTTACGTCCTTGTCACCTGTCAAGGTTTGAAATAAATTATTCAGTTCCTAAGTTGTTAATAAAATTGTGGGTTACAGCAAGTTAATGTCATTCAGTAATTTTTGGAAGTCATTAAGGCCCTGCAAATGATCTCTGCTGATTTGTACGTTTTGGGGTTGAATGTTTTATAAACCTATTTTATATACTAGATAATTAATAGAATCTCCTCTTTGTATTGTTTCAGGAGAAATTTGTAATCCCCAACAAGGTAAATTTTCCTTTATTTCTTCAAATATTTTCTCTAAAGTATCTACATTTGAATTGGCTAGTAAAATATCATCCATATAGTGGTAAATTATAGATTGAGGACACAAATAATTTCTAATGTTTGTCATACAAAATATTGGGACAGGGTGGGACTATTTAACATCCCTTTTGGTGGAAACTTTCATTGATATGTAGGTGTAACCATCTTATTAAATAAGAAACACAGAGCCGATTCAGAGAAGAAAGCCAAGAGGTCAGAGCGATAGCTAAGAGCTGAGATTAAAAACCTTACCCTTTGCCGGGTGGTGGTGGCGCATGCCTTTAATCCCAGCACTCGGGAGGCAGAGCCAGGAGGATCTCTGTGAGTTTGAGGCCAGCCTGGGCTACCAAGTGAGTTCCAGGAAAGGCGCAAAGCTACACAGAGAAACCCTGTCTCGAAAAACCAAAAAAAAAAAGAAAAACCTTACCCTTTCTGCCACTGCTGTTGTACCTCTCTGAAAGAGACCTACTTCCTGTCTGTTTGTCTTTATATAGACTTCCTGTTCTGCCTTCTCATTGGTTGTAAACCCAACCACATGACTGCCTCGTCACTGCTTGTCTGTACAGACCTCCAGGACTTCTATGCTTGGTATTGAGATTAAAGACATGTGTCTCCAATGCTGACTGAATCCTTGAACACACAGAGATCTACCTAGTTCTGCCTACCAAGTGCTGGGATTAAAGGCGTGCACCACCACCGCCCAGCTTCTGCTATGGCTGTAATAGCTCTGACCCCGGGGCAACTTTATTTATTAATATACAAATAAAATCACATTTCAGTACAAATAAAATATCACCATATTGATATCTCTTAACAGTCTGAGAATTATTATAAGTAGGCACTTTGAAATAAAATTTTTTCTACCCTTTACTTGTAAAAGTATAGTGAAGAACTGGTCTTTTAAATCAATAACTATAATAGACTATCCTTTAAGTAACAGAGAAGGCAGGGGAATTCTAGGCTGTAAAGAGCCCATTGACAGAATCACCTTATTGATAGCTCTTAGATCTGTTACCATTCTCCATTTTCTAGATTTTGTTTTAATAAATACTTGAGAATTCCAATGACTGTTCAATTCTTCACTATGTTGAGTATTTAGCTGCTCCTATGCCAGCTGTTCTAAGACCTATAATTTTTCTGATGTCAAAGGCCATTGTTCCATCCAGACAGGTTCGTCAACCATTTTAAAGGTAGGGCTGTTGGTACATTTGAAAGATTACCAGTTGTTGTGCCCTGTTTTTGTGCAACTTGAATGGTCAGTGGCTGTTCTTTATAATATCTTCTAATATTCTTCCCAGAAATGTACATCAACTTATGGTTTGGTTCTGAGATTGGAGTAATGTTAATATGAGTATTCCATTGCTATAACAAATCACATTCCCATTAATTCTTTGCTATATGAGCCCTATATGACTTTAATTTTCCTCTCTCTCCTTCTGTCCCTATATATTTGACCCATCTCATGCTTTGTTTTACCTTAGATAAAATTCCAATCCCCCAAAGCTAACATTTACCACCTGAAGAGACCAATTTGGATGCTAAGATTTGGGTGCAAGTATTGTTACATCTACCACTGTGTATATAAGACCTTCAATTACAATGTCATTTATTCAAGCTTTGGTCTTGGATCATTTATAGAAGTCTGCCAAAATATTCCCTTTATGGTTTCTCACAAAATTTTTGTTTTATCTCCTAAAGCTGTTCTATCTTCCAGAGCAGTATGGTTTTTAATAATAGGCATTAGGTCCTTTCATACTCTGGGGAAGAGTTTCCCCCATGGTGACAGGGAATGACTGAACCAAATTTGACATGGGAGCCTGTGAGAGGCCCCTCAAGGTGTTTCCTTAAGGCAAAGGGTTTCCCTGTCTGTCCCTTGTTGATCTGATTCATTGGTCCAATATCAGCTTTTGCCATAACTTCTGCATACTCCGGAAGGCAGGGGCCTCCCATTTCTTTTATTCCTAGAAAAAAAAACATTGTTTCTAGGAATGCTCTGTCTACAACCCCTTTTTAGGTGACCTTATTTGCCACAATTAAAACACCTGACATTTTGATATTTCTTCAAGTCTCTGGGAATCATCTCTTCTATCCAAGCATCTTCCATCATTATGAGATTCAATATAGCTATATCTTGGATCTATTCCTCTATGGATGCTGATCTTGCCTTTAAAGGCCTAGTTACCCTTTTGCATTGTGAATTACCATTTTCAAAAGCCAAAGATTCAATTATTACTTGTCTAGCTTCTGATTTTGGCATCATTCTATTTAGAGCTGAAGTCAGTCTTTGTAAAAAAAAAAATCAGTGAAAGTTTCTTTTGGGTCCTGTATAACTTTAGTAAATGACTCTGTTGTCTTTCTGACTTCTTCAATTTTGTCCCAAACATTCAAAGCTGTTGCATGGCATAGAGTCAAGGTGTATTCATCACATATAGCTTGTCTTTGTACATCCACATAATCATCTTCTTCAAGAAAGAAGTTGGGAGATTTCAAAACCTCTAGCCCTACTTTGTTGTTCAATGGTCCTAGTCTCAGCTTTCCACCAAGTCCTCCACTATAATTGAGAACCAGGTTCCAATACTGCTGTAACCAAGTCTTTCCAGTCTTGTGGGACAATTCTCTTACGAGTTGACTGTGAATTTAACATCTGCTTCACAAAAGGCATACCATTTGAGACTATTGCTCACTTCCTTAAATCTTCTCAAATCTATCATTTCCACTGGAGTCCAGTGAGTGCTTCCATAGCCTTGGGGATATCTGTCATTTGACAGTTGTCCCTATATGTAGACTGGATAAACTAAGGTGATTGTTAGGCTTAGGCTGTTCCTTTCTTATTTTATAATGTAGTGGTGAGGCTGGTTCTCCTTTAAACTCCTCTGTCTGGGTCTGAATATCTCTATTATCTGTTTTAATAAGTTTTTCTAAGGCCTGTAATATTTGAATAGTATATTTTTCTAAGGTTTACATATTATCAGTCACCTTTTTTTGCTCTCTTTAGCAGTAAATATTTCTTGAGATTTTATCTTATCTGTCAAAATTGTATTAATCTCCTTAGTAATTATTTGTAAGGCTTGCATATTATCAGTAGTAACATTTTCTAAGGCTTGTATCTTTTGAATAGTACATTTTTGAAGGTTTGCATATTATCAGTAGTAGCCTTTTTGAAAGCCTTCTGTATCTTGACACTCATATCAACCAACTTATTTAGGAATAAAACAAGAATTATTAAGCTGATAATGATTACAACTAACATTATGTAAATCACAGCTAAGCTGATTATCCCCTCATTTAATTTTTCCATTTTTAAACCATCCAGTGTGTAATCATACAGAGACCTAACTCCTTCCATCATAATATTGTCTCCCATTACATAGGGAAAAAAACTATCTTTTTTTAAAATCTAATTCCCACCTTTAAAAATTCCCTATTGTCTCACCAAGTCTGCTGATGATGAGGAGGAAAAGTGAGGAGTAGCACATCTGAGCAGAGAACATAGGTGGTGTTCAGCCTGACAGAGGACAGCTGCCACTGATCATGTGTAGTAGCCTAATGAGGGGATCTAGGGAAAGCTCATAACCCACAGGAGAAAAGAAGCTAAACAGCCTGCCATCTGCATAGAGTAACATGCAAAAGCAGCTAACTACTGTGGTGTTTGGAGCACAGGTGCCTGTAGCATTTGCTGTGTAGATGCTGCAGCAGAAAAATCCTAGACTTGCTCAAAGGGCTTGGGGAAAAAAAGGAAAACCTAGCCAGTAGGGCAGTGACTCTAGCAGGAGCCCAGAAGTTCAGCTCTGGCTTGTGCCTGTGGATGCAAAGCCATGGGCAAGCTGCTTTTTGTGAATTCATGCCCCAAAAGTTGGACACCAGATAAAGCATGAACCTAATTAGTCTTATCCATAAAAACCAGGAGACAAATATTGGGGTAATAATCTGAAAGATCAGCAAAGAAGCAGCCACCAGTGACTTCTTACCTCTCTGAATCCTCAGACTGAAAGGGGGCTGAGATCCTGTCTCCACCCACTTTATATTCCTGTCTCCATATCCCAGTTTTGCTGGAATCAAAGGTGTGAGCCTCCCAAGTGCTGGGATCAAAGGCATGAGCCACCACCACATGGCCTCTATGGTTAACTTGTAGCTAGCTCTGCCCTTTGATCTCCCTGCAAGCTTTGTTAGAACACAAACAAATAATACACAACATTAAATGGAGATGAAAAAAGGTTAAAATTATGATTTCAAATCATAGTAGCTAGCAACTACATTTTGGACACTGGTAGGCTCCAAGGTCCGTCTTTTGCTGCTTATGCCCCAGTGGTTCACCAAAGTCATTCTCATCTTGGGACAAACATTTGCACATGCATGTGTGTGTGTGTGTGTGTTTGTGTGTGTTTGTGTGTGTGTGTGTGTGTGTGTGTGTGTACAAGTGTGGTATAATATTCAGTGTGTCTGTGAACATGTGTGTGTGGCATGAATGTGGTATATGTGTGTATAACTGTAAGTATAGTGTATGTGGTGTGCATATCTATAGTGCGTGTGCATGTATGACTTGGTATAGGAGGGACTGTATGTGTTATTTGTGTGGTATGTGGTGGTGATGGTGGTGCTGGTGGAGGTGTGTGTGTATGCATATGCAGGGGTGTATGGTATGTGCATATGTATTCTTTTTGGTATGACATATTTCCCTCCATCTCTTGTTTTCCTAAGCCCTGTATCACTCATGAAGTCTTAGCAATCTAGTGGTCCAAATTCATCTTTGCCCCCCTAAAATAAATTTATCTCAACAGCTATCCATTCATCTAAATTCATTGATTAATATTTAATGTGTTACATGAAAACAAACAGGATGTAAGTTGGGAGATTCTAGTTGTTGCCCTATATCTGTCCTTCCCACTCTGAGGTGGTAGTCTTTTTTTGTCACTGCATCTCAAGGGACATTTGATAAATTTGGTCCATATAAGAGCCTACGCAGGCCATTCTCATTCAAACTACCACATTCTACTCCCTGGTCTCCATAGACTTGTGGTAATATCATACTAATGCAAAAATGAATTCCATCCAACTTCAAAAGTCCTCATAGTCTATCACATTCTCAATAATGTTTAAAAGTCCAAAGTTCAAAGTCTCTTCTGAAATTCTTGCAACTTCTTAACTATAATCCCCTATAAAATCAAAAGCAAAAAGCAGATCACATACTTCCATATAATGGCACAGGATATACATTACCATTCCTAAATGTAGGGAAGGGAGCAGAGTGGGGAAATACTGGAACAAAGCAAGACCAAAAACCAGCTGGTCAAACTCCAAATTCTGCATTCCCATATCTGATGTCAAAGCATTCTTCAG
>CABHPQ010170796.1:0-31350 GCA_902168405.1 Peromyscus aztecus
AAAAATCTGGTTAAAGAAACAGGAACTACAGATGCAAGCATCATCACCAACATAATGCAAGAGATGGAAGAGAGAATCTCAGGCATTGAAGATACAATAGAAGAAATGGATTCATCAGTCAAAGAAAATGTTAAATCTAAAAAACTCCTAACACAAAACCTCCAATAAATCTGGAACAATATGAAAAGCCCAAACCTAAGAATAATAGGAATAGAAGACAGAGAACAATCCCAGCTCAAAAACCCAGAAAATATATTTAACAAAAATCATAGAAGAAAATTTTCCTAACCTAAAGAATGACATGCCTTAAAAGGTACAAGAAGCTTACAGAACACCGAACAGATTGGATCTAAAAAGAAAGTCCTTGCATCGCATAATAATAAAAACATCAAAACATACAGGAAAAAGAAAAAATATTAAAAGCATCAGGGGAAAAGGCCAAGTAATATATAAAGGCAGACCTACTAAAATCACACCCAAAACTTCTCAACAGAAACTACAAAGTCAGAGGGGTCTGGACAGACAACTTGAAGACTCTAAGAGACCACAGATGCCAGCCCAGACTACTATACTCAGCAAAACTTTCAATAACCATAGACAAAGAAAACAAGATATTTCATGACAAAGTCAAATTTAAACCATTTATATCCACAAATGCAGCCCTACAGAAGTGGCTAGAAGGAAAATTTCAACTCAAGGAAGTTAACTACACCCACAAAAACACAAGAAATAGTTAATCTTGTACCAGCAAAATCCAAAGAAGAGACACACACATGCATACACACACACACACACACACACACACTACCACCACCACCACTACCAAAATAATAGTAATTAACAATCACTGGTAGTTAATATCCCTCAACACCTATGGACTAAATTTGAAAATAAAATGACACAGGCTAACACAATGGATATGAAAAGAGTATCCATCATTCTGTTGCATACAAGAAACACACCTCAACAACAAACATAGATATTACCTCAGAGTAAAGGATTGGAAAAAGGTTTTCCAAGCAAATAGACCTAAGAAGCAAGTTGGTGTCGCTATCTTAGTATCAAACAAAATAGACTTTAAACCAAAATTAAAAGAGTAGATGGAGAAGAAGCACATTTCATAATCATTAAGGGAAAAAAATCCACCAGGATAACATTTCAATTCTGAACATCTATGCCCCAAATGCAAGGGCACCTACATTTGTAAAAGAAACATTACTAAAGCTTAAATCACACATAGAACCCCACACATAAATAGTGGGAGACTTCAACACCCACCCTCACCAATGCACAGGTTGTCCAGACAGAAACTACACAGAGAAATAATGGAATTAATAGACATTATGACTAAAATGGACCTAACAGATGTCTATAGAACATTTCACGCAAACACAAAAGAATATACCTTCTCAGCACCTCATGGAACCTTCCCAAAATTAACCATACTCAGTCACGAAGCTAGTCTCAACAGATACAAGAAACTGAAATAGTCCTCTGTATCTTATCATACCACCATAGATTAAAGCTGGATTTCAACAACAATAGAAACAACAGAAAGCCTAGAAACTCATGGAAACTGAACAACTCTCTACTGAACTACCACTGGGTCAAGGGGGAAATAAAGAAATTAAAGGTTTCAAAGAATTCAATGAAAATGAAGACACAACATACCCAAACTTATGGGACACAATGAAAGTAAGAGGAAAGTTCATAGCACTAAGGGAGATCTCATACCAGTGATTAAGCTGAAAGCACACCTGAAAACTCTAGAACAAACAGAAGCAAACACACCCAAGAGGAATGGATGACAGGAAACAGTCAACAAAATAGAAACAAAGAGAACAATACAAAGAAACAAAGAGCTGGTTCTTTGAGAAAATCAACTAGATAGACAAACCCTTATCAAAACTAACTAAAAGACAGAGAAAGAATATTCAAATCAACAAAATTAGAAATTAAAAGGGGGGTATAACAGAAACCAAGAAAATCCAAAGAACCATTAGGTCATACTTCAAAAACTTGTACTCCACAAAACTGGAAAATCTAAAAGAAATGGACGATTTTTTCCATAGATATCACTTACCAAAATTAAATCAAGATCAGATAAACAATTTAAATAGACCTATAACACCCAAGGAAATAGAAGCAGTCATTAAAAGTCTCCCAACCGAAAAAAGCCTAGATGGTTTTAGCTCAGAATTCTACCAGACTTTCAAAGAAGATCTAACACCAATACACACACACACACACACACACACACACACACACACACACACACACTTCAGAGCTTATCAAGTGAAGTATCCATTAACCAGGGTGTGTAACCAAATTAACCAGGAAGACAGATTCCTTCTGATTCAGCAGAAAACTCACCTGCCATGAGGGAGGTCAAAGAGACTTTATTCATTATCCTCTGAGTTGTTTCAGTGACGGGTGTGTATGCAATCAAAAAGGTGGAGTCATTAAATGAGTCAATACGTCCCAGGTCCACATCAGGCAGAGATGAAAAATCGTAAATCTTATGGATTTCAGGAAATATAGATAAGCTAAACAGTGTAATTGATGTGTACAGGAATTCCTACAAAGCCAGAGAAAATAGCACACACAACTGTAATTTAAAATAAGTCAAACACAATCAGTTTTGCCATATAGCTATGATTATTGTTGACTAATTTTCTAATTTCTCTGTCTCCTAGGATAGATTTAAAAAAAATTCAGTCTACAGCCATTAAACTTGCCCTATAATTCTCAAGACTTGTTTTTTAAAGATATTATCTTGCTGTATACCCTAAGCTGACTTTGAAATTGTGATCCTCCTGCTTTAGCCTACCAAGTGTGGGCATAGAGACACCACACCTAGCCTCCTCTAGGGAATTTTGGATGGCAGTGAAATTTCCTGCTCTCTAACACTGGTGTGAGGAGATGAGCCTAAGTAGTAGGCTGTGGCAGGGCACAAACTCTCAGCATCTCAGCCAAGTTTGATTTTGCTATGAGAATCAGTGGATGGAGACAGTTCCAAGACATTGATAATTTAGTAATTATTATTGTCTTGGCATTGATATTCTATTAATAATTTCTATTTTGGTCATATTTTAACTGCAGGGTAGAAAACTCGACAAAGAAAGCAGGGACCTCAAAATACTGTTCTGACATGATAGGTGTCCATCAAGGATTCCTGTGAGCTACAAAGAGCAATCACTTTAAACGTTTTTTGTTGTTGTTGTTGTTGTTGTTTTTGTTTTTTGTTTTTTCGAGACAGGGTTTCTCTGTGTAGCTTTGCGCCTTTCCTGGAACTCACTTGGTAGCCCAGGCTGGCCTCGAACTCACAGAGATCTGCCTGGCTCTGCCTCCCGAGTGCTGGGATTAAAGGCGTGCGCCACCACCGCCCGGCTTAAACGTTTTTTAATTTTCAGAATGTGTGTGTAGGTGTGTGTGCATGTGCACACCTGCACACATACACTCATATGCACAAGCAGCACAGTACAGGTGCAGAGGTCAGTGACAACTCACAGGAGTCGGTTCTCTTTCCATCATGAGTTTAGGGACCAGTTCCAGGTTCTCAGACTTGTATGCAAGGGCTTTTACCCTCCCAGCCATCTTACCAACCCTGGTATCTTTTTTCAATACTTGGCTTTTTAAAAACTCACTGAATATGTATTTACTAAAATTACAGTTTAATTACCAAATGCTACCTGGTTCCACTATCTGATACTTAAATGGAAAGATTATAGGGGAAGGCTTTTCTTCGTGACAATTTCCCAAAGTCTCTGTGTTCTTAAGCAACCAAATGTCTTTTTACAAGAGAAAGAGACCGCAAAGTAAGGCCTCTGCCATCAGTGTGCATCCGTTAGCACACCTGCCATCGCTTTCACCTGCTACTGTCTTAATCTTGTCAGTGAGGAAAAAACAGTTTTGAATGCCTTTGGGTTTGGGGTTTTTTGTTTGTTTTGGTTTGGTTTGGTTCTGGTTTGGGTTTTGGTTTTCGAGACAGAGTTTCTCTGTGTAGCTTTGGAGCCTTTCCTGAACTCATTCTGTAGCCCATGCTGGCCTCAAACTCACAGAGATCCGCCTGCCTCTGCCTCCCAAGTGCTGGGGATTAAAGGTGTGCACCATCACCACCGCCCGGCTTGCATGCCTTTGTAAGGTTTTAAGGTATTTATTGTGTTCTCATTTGGCACCCTCCTTTGTTACATTTAGCCCTTAGAGAATGGCCTTCTGCTTCTGTTTAGAGGAGTGATTTCTTTTGGGGGCGTGATCTTCAGTCCTTGCACCCAGGAGAAACACACTGTGCTATCACAAACAGGAAGCGTGGCAGATCCCAAGTCGTACCAAAAATGTGTCTCTTCTCATTCTCCATTTTCTAAGCAGATTCTTGCACAGTAAGGCCCATGTCTGTTGGCACACATTTATCTCTCTGTTAACCATTTTGGTCTGTTTAATAAGAGAAAAAGAGAAGAGCCAATAAATACTAAGATCTTAAGAGGACATTTTCTGCAGATGTCAGAGCCTGGTTGCCCTTTGTTCCCAAGGAAGTGCTCCAATTCTGGGAATTCCCAGCTTATCCACTGGGGATGTCTTCTATTTCCTTCCCTTCTCCTCTCCTCACACATAGACTCCTTCAAGTGTATTTCCTTAAATGACATGCAGCTCTTGGTTTTGTAAATATGTTAATATTCTAATTTGTATAATAAACACAAAGAGAGAAGGGAGGGAGAGAAAGAAAGAGAGAATGAATCTAGACCTGGATATCCTTTACATATAATTTATAAATCAACATATCTAGCACAATGTAATGGGTAAATATTGATTTGGTGTGTCACTTTCTCTAGGAGAAAAACTTAATCTGTGAAAACACTGAACTGTTGAAGAAACAGCTCCAAAAACAGATCAGAATTTTGGATCTGAATGGTTGCTTTTCCAACACTATAAAGAAATCAGGCCAGGCGTTGGTGGCGCACACCTTTAATCCCAGCACTCGGGAGGCAGAGCCAGGCAGATCTCTGTGAGTTCGAGGCCAGCCTGGGCTACCAAGTGAGTTCCAGGAAAGGCACAAAGCTACACAGAGAAACTGTCTCGAAAAAAACCAAAAAAAAAAAAAAATCAGCATCAGGAATAGTATTGGTGCCCTGTGCGTATATGGGAGAATATGTCTACAAGAACTGAAAATATTGGGTGAGGAGCTTAATCCTCTTAGCCCTTGTTATTGTTGCAAAGAAGTTTGTTCTATCTTTATAATACATCAAAGTAGACGTACTATTGTACATATTATGAACTGAATAGGTGATGAAATAAATTTCACAGGTTGGCATGGGAAAGTCACATTGTGTTTGGACATGTGCTTGAGGTGATGCTAGTTTCCTTTGAAACTGAGGTTCAAGTAGGCTTTAGCTGGGTTAAAACTCATGAGCTTTGACCTAACTTTTTCAATTTTCTGTTGTTGATCATCTCAAGGGATCAAAATGACACGGATTAAAAAGGAAGTAGTTGTCATTTTAATGAGGTAGGCATACTGCATAAAAGTGTGTTTGTTTGGGTAGGAGAAGCTAGGAATGAAGAGAAGTGGTATTTACTGTTTTAGTTATAGTAGTAGCAAGGTAGAGAATACAGACACAGTGGTGAGTGAGCCCGATGAATAAACATAACTTCCTTAATACTCTTCTCTGATAAACAATGCTGATTACAGTGGGCACCATGCCCAATAATTTCACACTAGGCAACCGAGGAGGGTACCATTACTCAATGTATTTTAGGTTCCTAGTCAGTGAAGAAGTGAAGAGTTTGAGAAGTTTTTATAACAATGTTTAACTTTCTTGCAACATAACTCTACATGTTGGATTTTTTTTTAAGCAGTGGTCTTCAGAAAAGAACTAAAATGTTCCTTCCTCACAAATAGCTTGAGAGATACTTCACAGGAATGCCTTGAGAGAATGGGGCTCTTTCCAGTGCTGACAACCAGCTAAAGTTGAGCTAGAGCCTATTGAAATGCACCACAGGGATTTCCATGGAAGGGCATGGCATGAAGAAGGGGCAGAGGATTGGTGTGGGAGCAGTATGTGGCAGGTCTAGTCACCCCGAACTTCTTGAGAGAGTAGTAGCCAATAATATGAAGCAATGATGTCTGGTGTGTGTGTGTGTGTGTGTGTGTGTGTGTGTGTTATACAATGGGTACCATGGAATTTCTGGGTGGAGAGATGACCTTGGTGAGTGGTAGAGCATTATAGAGACACAGAAATGAAGGCTAGCCCTGGGAAGCTTTGGAAGGAGCTCTGTGTGTGAGCAGCCAGGAAGCACACTGTAGCCACAGAGCAGCCCTTCCCAGCAGAAACCACAAATCAGTCGCAGCATTTATCACTAGTAGTGAAAGTGTTCACTGAGCCTGTGGACTTCGGAGAATTGGCTAACGTGCGCTCTTCCAGGCTCTTCAGAGAAACAGAGAGAATAGGGCACAAGTGTATCAACATCTAGCAATCTAGAGGGTTTTTTTGTTTGTTTGCTTGTTTGTGTGTTTTTGTTTTTTGAGACAGGGTTTCTCTGTGTAGCTTTGCACCTTTTCCTGGAAATCACTTGGTAGCCCAGGCTGGCCTCGAACTCACAGAGATCCACCTGGCTCTGCCTCCCGAGTGCTGGGATTAAAGGCGTGAGCCACCACCGCCCGGCGAGATTTTTTTTTTTTTTTTTAATGTGAAAGAAGAAGCTATGTGCAAAGACAAAGACCAATCAGAGTACTTTCAGGAATTGGCTTCTTTAACTATGTGGGCTAGTTATTTCATGACCGATAGGGAAGGAAAAGAGGATGCCAATGGAGGTATGAATTGTTGCAGCCTTTCATACAAATCTGTGTTACAGCAAGCTGGAAACTCAGTTGGAGCTTCTAGGTTTTAAAGTCTGAAGAGAATTTCATATTCTTTGGTGAACCTCAGACTGCATTTGCAAGGCCTTGATGTGATTAAGTGAAGCCCATTCACACTAATGAAGTTATCTTATTGATGTATAATATACTGATGAATCTGCAAAACGACTCAATGTGTGAAGGCACTCGCTACCAAGCCTAACGACCTGAGTGGGATTCTTAGGAGTCACATGTTGGAAAGAAAGATCTGATTCCCACAAGTTGTCCTCGGATCACATACAGTGACGCCCTTCCTTTCCACACCCACACCCCTGCAACCCCAATAAATAAATAAGTGTAAAAAACCTTATAAGCTTTCTGATTTAAATGTTAATTGTATTTAAAACCACTTTCACAACAGCATCTAAACTAGCACCTGGTCTAACAGTTGGATCCCATAGTTCAGCCAAGGTGACACATGAAATTAACTATCACAATGTGGGAACTTATACAAATATTTTCCTTTAGCAGAACATTCCCCAAAATAGAAGTTTCAGAACACAGTTGAATATAACATCTTCCCATACCCCAACCAAGAAATCATACACAAATCCAGTTTGTCAGGCCTTTCTGGAAGCTACACATAAAAGAAAACAAAACAGAAAACCCTTCATTAAGTTCATTAAAACTTTACATTGTGTAAAGAAAGACTTTGCTTAGAAAGATTCACACAATCAAATTACTTTATAGGGAACATCAATTTTGGGGAGAGGTGTGCCAGTGTCAATTGGCTCTTAGGTTCTAATAATTGGCAGAAGTAACCTTTTTACCACTGTGTTGCCTAAAAATGGTCCACAAGGTTGTGGTGGAATATTGCCATATAGATAAAGAATAGAAGTTTCTCTGCATGAAGTTCTCATCCCATTCATGAGACAGGTTCAGCCAGAGAGCTGCCTGTTTCCCAGGATGAAAGTCCAGGTGAAGTGTTCAGGGACAGTCCCATTGGGAGGACCACAGCAGCCACAGCAGGCTCACAGGGTTATTTCCAGAAAAGAAAACAATTATGTGGCCATTAAGTAAGGCGTGCTACAAAAGGATGGAGAAAAGGTATTAGGAAGCCTGTGGACTGACAAATGGAGTGGACTGTTGAACTAGCAAAATAATAATAATAATAATAATAATAATAATAATAATAATAATATTATTATTATTATTATTATTATTATTATTATAAATGTTTTAGGTCAGGGTGTCCAGGAGTCCCAAGAATTTCTCCTGGTAATGTAAACATTCTTAAAGAGATGGACAGCTTGAACCAGCCAAAAAAGCAGTCACAGCCCTTTGTAGGCAGAAGAAGTGAGTCTACCTCCCAATCCCAGAATTTCACTGTAAATCAGTTATACAGGATAAATAAGCTCATTAAAATATCCCTCCTGCTTGCTTTTCCTTCCTTCTCTGATTCCTAGATGCTTGCTAATCCATGCGCAAATAAACATGAAGATTTTGTTTCAGCATGACTCTTACTGACTCTCTATACCAGTCAACAAAACGCTGTTTTACTACAAACTCTTATAGACAGCAAAGGATGTGACATTTGAAATACTATTATAATGAAATGGCGCTTGTCTCAATAGTATTCAATACATCATGCCCAACAAATAAAAATGTGCAGGAAAGTATCTTACATTTTTAAAAAACTATAAGTTTGAGAATGACAAGCTGAAATACAAAAACATTTCTCTAAATGGCATTCTAAACAATTCTCAGGATTAGAGAAAGAGTATGGAAATGCCTGAAAATTATTGTGCAATAAAATTATTGTGTATGAATACAGCCTGGCAACAGACTATGTTCAAATTCACACTGTAAATGCTTCCAGAAGATCTTCTTATATCCCTCATGATCACTAACACATCACTGGCACATTCACACATTTTTACTTAGAATAACAAAATATGACAATGTCTTTAAAACTACCCATTCCTTTTCCTGTAGACCACATAAAAAATAAATCCCAAAACACTAAAGTCGCTGTTTTTAAAAATAATTTCTCCCTAAAAATTGGTCTTTGATTACATGAAATCTCATTTGTAATTACATAGCACAAACAAGACAGAAGCAAAAATGAACTTACTTTTGGAATGTCTGGAGAAAGTATTCTAGAAAGTTAATTTGCCCCTGTGTTTCCTTGCTTCAAGAAAATGGTTTCTATTTCTTCCCGGTCTCTATCACGTCTGTACTGTGCTCATTCTGTTTGCCTGATTTGAGTATTCCCAGTCAGAATGACTGCTTTTGGAGGGAGATCGTGGTTGTCATTTTCTTGCCCTGCTGAGCATTGTGTTCACGTGGCCGCCCTTGAACAAATCTCCTTTTTATTGACTTCCAGCCAGTTCCCACAGCAGAGAACTGCCAGCCCTACTTATTTGGCTAACTATAGTGGCTTAAAAATGTGTGTTGCAGAGGGAATCCAAATTTGTAATTTGTCTATGCCCCTCAAAAAAGAGATTGTCAGATTTCAAAGAACAAAATCTTGTCTTTTAAAAGGTGAAACACAAAGAGCTCAGAGTTCTGAACTTATTTTCTGGTGTTGAGTCAGATAATCTAATCAGGTTTTGAACGGCACAGAAATCAATATCTTGATTCTGTTTTTCCTTCCGTGTCACATCTTCCATCCTATCTACTTCATCAGTTCCTGGTCTTAACAGCATCAGCCAATAGGCTCCACCTCTAAAATGTGCTCATAATGAGACTTGGGAAATATGGCTCAGAACAACATTGAGCTATACGTAGGATGTGAAAATCTAAACTAAGACAATCATAAAAGGGCCTTTCATCTTGGTAAAATAAGCCATACTTTAATGCAGAATTATTAGTAAGGAAGCATAAGCCACTGTGCAGCCAATACTTAGAAAATTCTATCTTACTTACATAACTAGAAATAATGAAAATTAGTTTCTGTGAATCAGTGCACTTTCGAAATATTTTTTTTTTTTTTTTTTTTTTTTTTTTTTTTTTTTTTTTTTTTTTTGTTAAAATCTGACAGGATTTTAACTTATAAAACAAGCAAATGCAGTTGAATCTCTGAGGTCTTTATCTATTTGGAATTCTGAGATTATTTCTGCACTGCTGATTGAAATAAACTCACAAGCTCTTGGAAGGGGTTGTTGCTCAGTAAGAACTCATGTCTATGTTTGTGTTCTGATTTTAAGTTTCCCGGTCAAGACACTCAAAGAAACAGCCTTTTCTTCTATAATTGCTGCTGTCCTCCTTGAAAAGAGTCTTCATGTACAGAAATCTGCCACATTTGCTTTGTCAAAGGTTTTCCTAAGTTAGCTCTGCTTTGTCCAGCCCCCCAGCCCCCACAGGAATGATTTACAGATTACTGAGCAACACACCACTGGGACCTCTGCTGTCTCGTAAACATGCAAAGAGCCAGGAACTACAAAATAAGATGTTATTGTGACATGCACTACATGATTTCATACTGACCATTTTTATACTAATTCACTAATTTGTTCTAAAACAATTTTGATTTTGTTGTTGTTGTTGTTGTTTTTGTAGATTGGCTCAGTGTTCTGAGAGTGAGGACCCAAAACTCCCCCATGAAGAAAATCTACCGGGTTTTTGTTTTGTTTAATTTGTTTGCTTGTTTGTGTGTGGTTTGTTTGTTTTTTGTTTTGTTTTGTTTTGTTTTGTATGAAGATGGTAAGATTGTCAAACCATTGGCTTGACAGAGAATGTGGCTTAGTTCAAAGGTTTCAACAGTTTATCAATGCCCTGGATGAGAAACACATAATTCAGGTTTTTAACATAGGCTTTCTCTGGCTTGAATTACTACTTTGGTCAATGTAATCCTAAGTAATTTTTATAATAAACAATCCTAAAATTTCAATTATTTTGATATCACAAAGTAGTTTGTAGAAGTTCAGCTTTCTTCTTTATTGCTCCTCTCAACTGCTCCACAGAAGGATATCTACATCCTTGTCTCATGACCCCATAATTTTCAAAAATAAGCAGATAGCATGGTTCTCCTGCTCTGAACCTCTGCAACTTCCTCCTTTCACTGGTCGGAAAAAGCTGTGGAGTCAGGTGATTAGATTATCTGTCCCCACACAGATGATATTAATATCAAGTGGGTCATGCAATGTAACAGATACGAAGGAGTAATCAGATACCAGTCTTGGTCTCTAGAGATTAGAAGAGACATCTTTTGTGGGCCATTTTAACATTTACTTAAGTTATTGAATTCTGAATTTTGTCATTGACAGTTTCATGTCTTTATATAATGACTTTAAGTGGTTTGTGGCTCCTATTTCCCTCTCATCTGTGCCCATCCTCTCTCACTGAAACCTTTCCTCCCAACTTCCCAACAACTTTTCAGCAGCTATACCACTGAGGAAAAATGATGCCTTCTCCCTCAACAACCATTAACGTCTCAGGGGAGCTGTGGGCCTTTTTGGAAACCTGCATTCTACAGTGCCAATTGCAAATAAAAACAATACTGCAATATTGTTAGGAGCATTTTCTAAAACAATCCATTTGTTCACAGAAATGACCACAGAGTATGCATTCTTAGTCATCTAAATGTTAGTGATGTTGCCATTACTGTAATATGCTTTTGAAATGAACACAGTTCTGAAATTCTATGTGGCTCAAGTCTGTTGTATTGTTTTCTTTTATAGAACTCTTAGCTGTAAGTCTTCTTGAGACATTCTCAGTTTTACCTTCTTTCTTGTCCTGGAGAAGGTCCTATCAGGATACTAAAATGATATATATCTTTCTTGGTTGGCTCCCATAATGCAGTCCACCAACACATTCTCATTAGCGTGTTTTACTACAAGGATGCTCATAGTGCAAATGAAGAGAGTCTTGAAGGCCTGATAGAGGCAAGCAGTGTAACAAGAGGATAATTGCACTGCTTGGGCTTTTGGTTTTTGGCGGGTAAAGTGCTTGCCTGGGGACATGCTCAAAGGATTGGAAGTCTCTCCATGGAAATATTTGCATATCTATATTTACTGCTGCACCATTCCCAATAACTAAGAGCCTAGTGCTCTAACAACAGATGAATGGGTAAGGAAAATGTGGTACATGCGAATGGTGGAATTTTATTCATTTGTAAAGAAGACTAAAAGCATGACATTTGTAGAAAAAAGGGTGGAATTAATACTATGTTATTTGAAGTATCCCAGACTGGGACAAATGCCCCTTATTTATGCTTGTATGTAGACCTAGATTCAGATTTGTGTGTGTGTGTACACACACACACACACACACACACACACACACACAGAGAGAGAGAGAGAGAGAGAGAGAGAGAGAGAGAGAGAGAGAGAGAATAGATTATTAAATAAAAAAGAGGCTCATGAAAGAGGAAAAGAGGGACTCAGGATCGGAGTCCTAGTTGCTTTTGTTATTATAACAAACACCATGAGCAAAAGTCACTTAAGGGGAAGGGTTTGATTTTAGCTTACAGGTTACAGTCTGTCTTTCTGGTAAGGCAAGAACTCAAGATAGGAACCTAGAGTCAGGAACTGAAGCAGAGATCGTGGAGGGATGCTGCTTACTGGCTTGCCCTGGTTTGCTCAGCTTCCTTCCTTACCCATCCAGGCTCACTTGCCTAAAGATGGTGCCATCAAGAGTAGGCTGGAGAGGCTTCTATCAGTTGATAATCAAGAAAATGCCTGGGGGCTGGAGAGACATCTCAATCCTAAAAGCACTGGCTGCTCTGCCAGAGGACTTGGGTTCAATTTCCGGCACACAGAAGCTCTCATCTGTATGTCATTCCAGTCTTTGGTGGTCTGATGCCCTCCTCTGGTCTCCATCGGCATTGCATACATGTGATGCACAGACAGACATGCAATTAAGATAAAAAATAAAATGTAAAGACAATGCCTCACAGACATGCCAACAATTCCTTAACTGAGGTGGCTTTGTTCCAAGTAATTCTAGTCTGTGTCAAGCTGAGAGACACTAGCGAGCACAGTTAAAGAAGACTTCGGAATGCATGCTCCATAAAAATAGAGAAAGACTAGTGGGTGAGGAAGACGACCATCAGGGGCAGTGCAGGGGTGAGGGAGGGGAGCGACCGAGGAGGATCAACAAAAACAAAATACATATGAAAACACCGCAATGAAACCCAGTATACTTTTATTTCATTTTTGTTTGTTCTGAGTGCATGTGTGTAGACACGTGTGTGTGTGTGTGTGTGTGTGTGTGTGTGTGTGTGTGTGTGTAGGTCAGAAAACAACTTGAGGGATGGTTCTCTCCTTCTGCGATTTGGGGCCGCCAGGATCAAACTCTGGTCATCAGGCTTGAAAAGCCATCAGCCTTCACTGCTGAGCCATTTTTCTGGCCCCAAGTAAAGTGCTTTTAATGTATTGACTTGTGTCAATTACTTTGTCATTTATAAGGCCAGGTAAATCAGTAGGGCCAGTATTAATGTCTTTTTTTTATTATTAAAGGCTTGGAGCCTTTGTTCAAGATCTCGTGTGAGAATTCTCATACACTGAGGGTAATTGGTATTCACATACACTACATATGGTATTCACATACAACTCTAGAATCAAGGTAAATTTTTTCACATAACTGCCTGTAAATGTTTGGTTAACTAGTAAACATAATAGTAACAACAAAAATCTCATAGATAAGAGTTTGTGGCAATTGTAATGATGTTGCAGTAGATAGGTTTCAGCATACACAGACTTGGTAAATAAAGACTTGCAACGCTAGTCCTTTTATCTAAGAGTACACATTTACATCATTAAAAAAAATCAACATTTCAGAAATGGTTCAAATTTGCATATAAATATGCACTCAGTCGTTAACAACTGCAATACTGACTCCCACGAGTTTAAAGTTACTTGTGTTGTCACAGGAGACAACACATTTCTCTGTAACCCAAAGTCTGCAAACTGTTCAGTAAAGAAGAACCAAGGAATGACGAACAGGTCATAGTGAGTTACAAAAAACAAATAGTGTGCTGTTGGGAAATCAGCTGATTCCCTTCTCCCTGAAATCAATATTGTTTAAATTATACCTTACCTAGTCAATAAGGAAAGAAAATAGTTAATGTTTTGAAGTTCAGGGGAGGGGGGAGAAAATCAATCAGTCACTGCAGCTTATTCGTAAACATCAATACTATTATAAATGGGTTTTAAAACTCCATACTGTGTGAAATGTGACTTGGTTGAGGGTACCCTGGCTGCACGTTCTAGCCTGTTCTCACTTTGGTCACCACTGTCAGAAATATTATTCAGAAAAATTCTGACATGAGTTTCGAAAATACTTAGCGCCACATCTGAGATAACTAAGACACATCAATGCTATTGAATACTGTCTTTAAAAGGGACATGAGCTTGAAGATAAACAGAACATTTTGAACTTTAAAGCTCTTCCTGTGGGAGGAGCTTCCACTTCACTGAGGAATCTAGTTCCTCATCAAAATCATCCAGCTCCTGTTCCTTGGAGAGCTCCAGGAAGACCTGGAAAAGAGAATGAATAAAGAAAAAAAATGAGAGGCGTACCATACCACCTTCTATAGCTGCAAATGATGCAAAGATTGTGTCTTCTTCCCAAGCTTATTCATTATGTGTTCGCATGTGTATGTGATGTGTATGCATTCATGGCCACATTATGTTGGTTTGTGTATGTACAGGTATCCGTGGTGACCTGGAGTTGATGTCACATGTCTTCTTCAATTGCTCTTCACACTTTATTTACAGACACACAGACACTCAATTGAACCTAGAGCTCTCCAATCAGCTAGTCCATCTAGCTAGCTTGCCCTGATTGAGGAGTTCACCTCTGCTTCCATGGTGTTACGATTACAGGAGTCAGCCATACCCACCTGGCTTTTGTGTGGACTCTAGGGATTCAAACTATGGCTTTCACACTTGTTCAGAAAGTGCTTTATCCAATGAGCCGTCTCCTCAGCTATTAACTTATTTCTAGGATGATATACAATCACTAAAAATTACCCACCTGCTCCAGAGTGGACTGTGAGAGGCTGTATTCTTCCAAGTCAAAGTTCTCTTTCACTGTGTAAGATGAATACCCATTAGACTCTTTTTTTTTTCTCAAGGAATTTCACCAATTCATGTACAAATAATAAAAATATAAGATAATAATTTTTTTTTTGGTTTTTCGAGACAGGGTTTCTCTGTGTAGCTTTGCGCCTTTCCTGGAGCTCACTTTGGAGACCAGACTGGCCTCGAACTCACAGAGATCCACCTGCCTCTGCCTCCCGGGTGCTGGGATTAAAGGCATGCACCACCACCACTGCCCGGCGATAATAATTATTTTGAGTTAACTATTAGAAATTAAATACACCATTTAGTCATATAAAAAGATAGAAATACTGTCCTGTTTTCTTAGAGTTTTCTCAAAGGCACAAGAAGATGAAAAAGGAGAATATTCTAGAATACCAATCTGAAATAAAGGTAAAACAGGGCTCTCTTTTTGCTAGAAAATTTCCATGTGCCTCCTACATCTGCCCTTCTTTCTGTCTCCGGGGCTGGTGCTAAGTAACATGTCCCAGTGGGTTTTCAACAGGAAGGAAAAAAAAGAAAGAGAGGTCATGGCATTTATTCTTTCCCTCCCTGACAGGAGTCTCTTGACTGATGGTCACTATTTCTCTCATGGTGATAAATTCTACACCACTCTGCCCCAGGCTATGTCTTTCTGTCTCTTTAGATCTAATGACAATGGTAACCATTGTGCTTATTTATAGTCTCAAGATGATGTTCTGTGTTCCCATACAGATGTGATGACTACAGTGTCCATGGTCAAGCCATCTTGCAGCCATGCTACTTCTTCTCTCTTCCTTTCCCAGTTTCCCACAGAGGGGGCCTCCTAATATCAGCTTATAAAACAAGGAGGGAACAGAATAAGAAGAGAGATTAAATACAACAATGCACCTTCCTGGCTATAGTCATGTGACCTGAGAGAGGAAAGACCCTAGAGCTGTGTCAGGGTTTGCATTACCCACATTTGATCTGCTAGTATGGAAAAAATGAATCTATATGGATGCTCATGGAGCATGCATTGTTGTTCAAAAGTTCTGAGCCTAATTCCTTCAATAAATGTATTAAAGCTGAGAGTATAATGGTGTCTAATGACACTGGAGGAAATGTTAATTAACATGCCTGCATTTGTATAATCTTCCCAGAATAAGGTAGAAAAATGGCATTAAAATTGTTTAAAAATCTCCCAAAATGAGAACCTCAATGTTAACAAATTAAATAAAAGGAAAGGAATATAAGTTAGAAAATGATATTGCTGAAAGCATAAATATCAGAAGGCTTTTAAAGAAGAGCTTTACAGTATACCAGGGAGTCAGCCTTCCTGGAATACCAATCCCATTGATACTTATCTATTATAAAATACATCCTGTTTATAAGAGCTCCATGGAATCCTTATCATAATGATGCAAACCTATCTACCAGGCTAATTTTGAGCCCTACTAGAAAACAGACCATAGTGTAAGAGTGTACTGTAAGATAAGAAAAGAACAACCTATATGGGTGGCCCTACCCATGTGTCAAGAAGACACAAGCTGGGCAGTGTGAGTTCTCAACAGAAGACAGTGGGCAAGATTGAATGCACAGCCCAAGAAGAGGCATGGGGGATACATCAGTATGAATCTGGAATGTCCTTCACAAGCTATCCAAATAGCCCCAAGTTTGTGAAACTAACTTGAAAGCTTTGGGGCCTTTAAGAGATGGGACCTGACTAATGGAAGTATGTCACTACAGATGAGCCTTTGAAGATTGCACATTCTCTTTGCTCTGCTTCTGATCTGACACAATAATGTGAGGAGCCCCAGTAACATGCTCCCATCTAACAACAGACAGAGTTACCCTATCATACTTTTCCTGCTATGATGGATTGCAATTGTCTGAAACCACATGTCAAACTAAGCTTTTCTACTCATAAGTTGTTTCTGGTATATATTTGGTTACAACAACATTGAGGCAATACAGAAAGTGGTACCAGAAGTGGGGTCATTTCTGTGATTAAACATGACCATTTGGTCCTCAAACTTTTGAAACTGGTTTATGGGAGGAATGTGGAAAAGGTTGAGAAGAGGGCTAGAAGAACCCTAGATTACTATAAGCAGAGCCTTCTGGAGGAAGACCCAAATGCCAATAGAAATGGAGCTGGTAAACACTGTATGTACTCATGAGGTTTCAGATGAGAACAACTCAGAGGTTTCAGGTGATAACTTCATTGGGAGTTAGCCTGGAAGTCATTTGTGTGACTTCTGGAAAAGTTTTTGTCTGCTCCAGTTTGTGTCCTGAGAATCTGAGTGAAGCTACATCCATGCAATAGACTGATTAGTTGGGTGGAGAAATTTGAGACAAAACAGCAATCAGAATACAGCATAACTATTGTTTGTTGCCAATTTTATAATGAGAGAGAGGAACAAGCGAAATAAACATTTTGAAAAAAGTGTGTATTGTGGGTACATTTAAAGTTACTGTAGACAAAGTTGGTGCAGAGAGAGTGGCTGCAACTCTTAGAATCATTAGTGCCATTAAAGAAAAATAATGGAAAAATAGGAAAGTTGCCTTGAGAGTCAGACTTCTTCCATAAAAGACCATAAGGTCTAGAAATGTAAGCTCAGCTGGAAAGTAAGTGACTGAGCAGGGAGAGTACCAGGGCACTCTGCTGGTCAAGGATCACGGATATAGAACTTTCTGGTTTCAGATACCCAGGTACCCAGAGACTGTTGCAGCCTTGGTGAAAAGGCATCTGGGTATTTCTCAAACTGACCACAGAACCTGGAATCATTCACGTGATGCAAGTTTTGCATGTATTCATGATGTAAAAGTTATGGAGTGATTGGGTCTTGCACCAAGGTTCCCAAGAAAAGCTTAGGAGGCCAGGAAATGTATAGTAGAGTCAGATTCCCCGGCAAGCCACCACGAAGCTTTGAAGTATAAAGTCTAAGTTGCAGTAAAGACTTTGGGATGTTGGAGATGCCAGAGCTGAAGAACATCTACTAAGGACATTTTCAGGTTTTGAGTAGAACAGGCCCAAGAAGGAGGTCATATTTTGTGCTAGAAGTGGCAGACTCATAGGAAGGGCATACAAAATGCTGTAGGCAGTCACCTCATGCCAAAACACGAGCTGGATGTCTGACATGAAGCTACAAGAGTTAATGTGACTGACCTTGTGTGTTTTGTGCTTTTCTGAAATCTTTGCCTGCTATCCTTCTGCTACTCCCTTTAAATAGGAATCGTTTCTCTGGGCCATTGTTTGTTGGAAGTATGTAGCGTTCTCTTTTATTTTACCAGGGTTCACAAATCAGAGTGTGTCTTGAGTCCCATGAAAGACTTTTGAACAGAATTGGGACTTTTAAGAATTATGGGGACTTTTGAAGATAGACTGAATGCATTTTGTATTATGAGATGGACATGTCAAATCACTTCTTGTTGAGAACCACTGGATTGGATGTCTTAGCAATTTATTAATTGTGTATCATGAACATTTTATGCTTTTTAAAGCTGGTTTGGATTTTTATGGGTTTTTTTTTTTTGGAGTTTTAGTTCTAAACATTCACTTACGTCTCTCCAGTTTGAAGAAAGCCTGTGATAAAGGCCGTACATCCTCAACAGGCAACTTGTAGACCATCAGAGAGGAGTATCTGTGAAGAAGGAGGAAGAACACTGGGTTTCAAGGTTGTACCCTCAGATGTATGCATGTCTGAATATGAACAACAATCCTGTCAACTATTTGTGTAAATGTACATCTTTTTTTTTCTTTTTTCTTTTTTTTTTTAATTTTTTTTTTTTTTGAGACAGGATTTCTCTGTGGAACAGCTCTGGCTGTCCTGGAACACACTTTATAGAGCAGGCTGGCCTCAAACTCACAGAAATCTGCCTGCCTCTGCTTCCCAAGTGCTGGGATTAAAGGCGTGCGCCACCACCTCCCGGCATAAATAAATGTACATCTTATGACCTGAGATAGCTGCAGTTCCAGTACTCTCTGATCAACAAGAAGTCAGTCTGTGAGGAGCGAGACTGGGACACAAGAGAGGAGACCAGTAGCAAGATGCCTTGAGAAGGTAGGAAACAAGACTGTTCCTCCATCTTAGGCACAAGAGAGTATCTAAGCAGACACTGTGAGTTATTTGGTATCACCTTATTGAGCCTCAAGAACCACCACTAATACAAATGCTGAGAGACACCATTCATGGATGGTGAGGATGTCTACTACCACCACTAATACAAATGCTGAGAGATGCCATTCATGGATGGTGATGGATGTCTACTACCACCACTAATACAAATGCTGAGAGACAACACTCATGGACTGTGTTGGATGTCTACTACCACCACTAATACAAATGCTGAGAGATGCCATTCATGGATTCTGATGGATGTCTACTACTACCGCTGAGCTCTATCAGGGGCATCTCCTTTAATAAGGACTGTTACACCCTCTGGCAAAGGCCACTGAGATAATATATCCACAAACATACAGTAGTACATGGCACATTTCAGAGCCCCACAAATGCTAATTCCCTCACAAGAGCCAGCCTCCAATGAGCAATTTATTGTCTTAGTTATTTCCTGTGGCAGTCATTGGAACAGAGGCTTTCTCTTAGTCATGAAGGTTCTCACATTGACTGAAGTTAAAAACAATGAGGAGATAGAACTTTCATTTCTCATGATTAAAAAATAATCCACCAAAAATAAAGATTAAAATGATACATTTTTCATTACCGTTCCTGCCGAGCAGCCTGGGGGAAAAGTCTCATGATCTCTGTGTTGATGGGCTCCACCTGCATGGAGGTCTTCACCTTCATCTCCAGCAGGTAATCTTTGCCAAATTTGCTTTTCAGATGTTGGATAGAACCAATACATCTGGAGATAAATAGGAGGAGGCTAAAGTCAAGCAAGGCAAAAAAGCTCTCTATGGCTCGTGCAATTCATCACCTGGGTGTTAGGGGCAGGGGCAGGCAGAAACTGGTACTGATTCTCCAGCTTGTCACAGTAGGCAGTGTTCTTCTATCACAGAAGGTAACCGGGGTCAAGGGCAGGCCTGGCTGGTGCTCACCTCAGCCTCCCAGACACCATGATGGCCACGCGGTCACACACAGCCTCTGCCTCTGCCATGTAATGAGTGGTCAGAAGGGCGCCCCTCTCTGTGTTTGTAAAGGTGGCCCGGATCGCCTGCCTAGGGTTAGATCAAGGAGAGCCGCTGATTAAAGAGAATTTTCAAGGAATCATAGAACCTCTTAAAGATGTTTCCATTAGCACACATGCAAAACAAGAAGCACATCCAGGAGAAATCAAAACCAAGCTATTTTTGTAAGATTAACAGACACATAACCTAACTTTTGGTTAGGGTGTATCATTTAGAAATGGTTTGGGGCTGGACATGGAGGTTGATACTGATGAAATGCTGCTCTCAAAAGTGTTGAACAGCATGAGAATTAGTGAGAAGGCAGAGGGGAAGAAGTGAGGACTTCCTAGAATATGTGATAATCATAATGTATCTACATGATCGATTTTAGAAATTTCATAAAGTAATTAATATATTGAGGACTTGGGGTTTTTATTTTCATCTCCACATCAGGTTGTTACTGCAGAGGATTTGAAGTTTAATAATTGATTGAGTGGACTAACTGTGCCCTATACATACTGAGATCCAAGAGGAAAACAGGATTCTTACAGTGGGTGTTAGATGTAAGGAATATGTCTCTTGCTTTTGTACTACAAGTGTTGGCCAGAATATGAAATTGCATACTTTTTCTATTAATGTTGCTTTTCCTGCTAAAGGATGAATATCTTTATGCTTTTAAGGAAACTATGTTGAAAGTCAGTTTTTACAAGATACATAAATCCACATGAGTACTGCTCCTGAGATCTTACCACATTTGCTGCTGCCCCTCAGGGTCCATCCCGGTTGACGGCTCATCCAGAAGCACCACAGATGGGTTCCCCAGGATGCTCAGCCCGAAACACAGCTGCAACAAGAAGAACAACCCGTCTATCATCAGCCTGCAGGATGCAGAGTGAGATACTGAGCCCTGTCCATACCTTTCTCTTCACTCCCTCTGATAGGGTCTTTACTGGAGCCTTCAACTGGTCCTGCAGGTTGAGTGCATCCACCAACCTGAGAAATACAGTGAGTCAATCTTCATTATGCTTGAGCAGGAAGGAACACAGCAAGCAAATGTAAATAAAACTACAGTAGTGAGAGCTTTAAAAGTCAACAGAGTGGTCACAACTTTGATATCCCTTAGGTTACTGCTACTGTTTAGTTGTGGTTTGCTCACCAAGGATTCATGCACTTATTCTTATCTTTCTCTGGTTTCCTGTCTGGTCATATCATCTCCCACTCATAAACAATGCTGCACTGATCTCATTGCTATTTGGCCCTCACCAAAGGCTAGATCAAAGGCTGACATCTTGAACTTTCACCTCCAAAATGGAGTTAAATAGATAAATCTCTTTTCTTCAAATGTAGCCAGACACATAGATCAGAGTGACATGAAGCTGGCTAATGCTGGTATTTTATAGCCCATTTTGCTCATCACACTCTTATTTCTAGGATTTTTTTCCATATTAAAAAAAAATTCTCTCTAGACTTAAAGTAAGAAAAAACAATAGTGAGCTAGGTTCTAGATGGCCAAGTCTCCCACAGTCAAGGGGCCACTAGCTAGGAGCGCCAATCTTTAATTTTGTGTGAACACCATTAATAAGATATCACCCTCCTAAGCAGGAAATGAGTGTGACTTTTCCATGTACCGTGTAATAGTGTCCAAGGCATCTTTTTTCTTCAGCCCCTTCACAGCAGCATGCAGCTCCAGATGTTCCTTCACTGTCAGGACGGGCCACAGCACATTCTCCTGAGGACAGTACCCCAAGAACCCGAGGGCAGCACCTTCACCACACCCTTTCAAAAATACCTACACACAATAAAATCTTTCTCAGATTCTTTTCAAAGCTGTGCATGTGCATGCATGCATGCGTGCATGTGTGCATGTAAGTGATACCAAAAATGATGTTCTCTTCAAGCACCTGGGTACTAAGAGCATAACTGTAAAAATACAATTGCTTTAACAAGACCATGTTATAACAACACCAGTTGACATGTCAAGCCAGTTAAGAGAAACTTCACATGGTCCCAGGCTCCAGATGACAATCTACAGCTTGTCAATGGCTGCTGAGAGAGGAAGAATCAGTTTCCTCCGGGGATGAGCTTCTACATAGCTTGTCTAAACCTAAGTGGTCAGGTCTGGACACATGTTCATATGAACAATGCTATTCAGACTCAGTAGCTTGTATATATGTGTGTATAGAAAGATGGATAGAGGTGTATTTATATCTATATAGATAACTCTATCTCTATCTATCTATCTATCTATCTATCTATCTATCTATCTGTATGTTTACATAGCAATGATAATTAAGAGACCATGAGTTTGAGAGGTAGGAGTGGAACAATGGGAGAAGTTGGAGAGGAGGAGGAAGAGGCAGAAATGATGTACATGCAGTGCTCATGTATGAAGTTCACACAAAAATCATTAAATGTTTAAAGAGTTAAGTAATCACTTAGCTCTGGGGAAGTGATGGACCTCTCAACCATTTAAAAGGCAAATGTTCCACATTATTATATCTTAGTATTCTAAGTTTAGACTTTATGACTAAATCCACCATTGCAGTACAAGTTAAGATTGCTTAGTTGGTGACTTATTACTTGAGTTCTTTCACTGATCCAAATGTTCAAAACAATGGATACTTGTTAAGATTCTGTTTCCCCAGTAGGGCAGTGGTTCTTAATAAAGAGCACTCCTCTTCTCAGGGTACATCTCACACTACCTAGGGACACAATATTTGCTTGTCACAACTATGTTCACTTCTGTGGTGGGAAGGGTACTACTGGCATCTAGTGGGTAAAAGTCAGAGATGCTGTGAAATATTCTGTACACAACATTTATCCAATCCACAATGTCATTCGTTCTAAAGTTGAGCAACATTGAAGCGACTAACAGAGAAAAATCCCTTAGCAATGTATCTACTACATGAGAACCAAGAAAATGGTAACATTTATTATTTTGATGAGACCAGCACTGTGCTGTATTTAACAGCTAATGTGTACTCAGTGATCCTGTGTGCTGAAACCTAAGCATTTAATAGATCTTAAATTATGTTATCCTCAGAAATCCCTACAGTTAGCTGTGTTCCTATTAGATATGTAAACCTAACGTATTCAAAGGTTGAGAAATTTGCACAAGGGTCACAGAAGACAAACTTGGGACCTGAAACTAACTTTAGTCTAATTGACTTTTAGAACCTAGGCCTTTGACCGTGATCCTCTGTTATTGTCTCTCTCTGGTACAAAAGAAGAAGAAGAAGAAGAAGAAGAAAAACAAGTTAACTTTGCCTTGGAGAACTTTCATTCTAGAGAGAAAACAGGAAATAATAAGTTGAAACATAGGTGGACTGATGACAGCCTCTGCTTTCATGAGAATACATGCATCTAATATATAAATTAAAAAAGTGAATAATCCAGGCAACAAAAGGCCCTTTGAGCAAGTGGAACTTAGTGGTACTAAGCAGATGGCCAAGCACCTGGAGACTGCTCTGTCCACTGGGAGGTCAAGCCCGCACACCCTACAGGGCCAATCCAAGGGGCAGAGCAAGAGAGAGAGGGCAGTTGGCACAGCCCACATTGTGCTAAGCCATCTGCAGCCTGGGAGAGACTGTGGTAAGAGTTTGCAATCAGGAGAGTGATGTGCTTTCGTTTGCATTTTCAAAGAACTGCTCCAGTAGCTGCATCAGGTAAGAGTGGAAACAGAAAGGCAATTCATGAAGTATCTTTAGCCATCAGTACCCTGTACAGCAATCCTCCATTAACCTGCCCTCTGACCTTAACCTCAGATCAAATGGCAACAGCATGTTCCTCTAAAGTCGTAACTCTGGTTTCTGTCCATCATTTATCTAATTTGGCCTAGAAAAGTGCAGTTTATATACAGTTTAGGATTTTATCCTAGACCATGGACAGCTGTGCTGCTTGTCTCTAATGTCTGTCATCTTAGGAAGTTCTAGGTCTCCTGCACAGCACCAAGGTGGTGCTTTGAGAATCCAGTACAACTCCAGGAGCATTGGACACTGCCATCATCTCTGATGATGGAGACATCATCTGCCTTCTGGCCAGGTTTTATCTCAGTTATCACCAGAAAGTATGGCTGACTGTCTTCTTTGCAAAGACACCCGTGGCCTCCGGCTACACAAGTGGCAAGTAGCCTTTAATTACAGCATGGAAGCAGAGAACAGTTATTAAATATGGGGCTTCATGCCTGTAACCACATTAGCAAGACTTGTTGGGGTTTTAGCAGATGTCTTTAGTATAATGCTGGATGAGAAAACTCCGTTTACCAAGTTCTTGGGACAATCACCAAAGCCATGGTGTCTTCATGAAAGTATACATGAGTGTGTGTGTGTGTGTATTTGTATAATGTATATAATATTTTCATTTATATTCTCTACTCAAGGCACTGTAGTGATAAGATTAGCTCTTCTCAAAAATTATTTTTGCATTAAGCAGAAAAAATCAACCATCTTCAATTCATATCACTATAATCGACTAAGGACCAACTATGTATTTTTAGGTTGCCATGAATGATCACTATAAAATGCTTGTTCTAGTCAACATTACGGAACTTATTTCTTCGTGTATTACTGACCTTCCCTGCAGTTGGTTTTGTGTCTCCGGTTATCATATTAATCGTTGTACTTTTACCAGCTCCATTGTGTCCTAAAAGCCCCAGAACTTCACCTGAAAGAAACAGGTACACTCAAGAGCACACAAGTAAGTTAAAAAAATAAAACTAAATACAATTTGTGCACTCTCTCTGCAGAGAGGCACTATACGAAATGTACTCCATACATTATTTCAATCTCTCTTTCTCCCTCCCTCCCATTCTTTCTCTGTCTCTGTCTCTCTCTGTCTCTCTCTGTCTCTCTCTGTCTCTCTCTGTCTCTCTCTCTCTCTCTCACACACACACACACACACACACACACACTTGACATCATCACTAATTTCATCTTATAGGGGAGAGATCGGAGTCTTAAAGAATGCAGACAACTGCCTAAGGTAAGTTACTAAGAGATCAAGCTGGAATTTCGAGGAACACTTATTACAGTTACTTCCATAGCAAACACTATTTTTTTTCTCAACTTGAGACAGGTTCTGACTATGTAGTCCAGACTGCCCTGGAACTCATGTTTATATCTCAGGGTGGCCTTGAACGTTTTATAATATTCTTGCTTTAGCCTCCTAAGTTCTGGCATAATAGGCATGAATTGTTATGCCTAACTACCATAAACTATTTGTTAAGAATGAAATGTACACTACTGTGACTCAGTCAGTCCTGTCTGTTTTGGAAAATTTCAATTTTCCCTCTGCCAGGAATTAATCAACCCTATGCCAGGACTTAGAATGTATCTCATTGGTAGAATCTTTGCCTAGCATTCATGAGGCTCTGAATTTATAATCAATACTGAAAAGTAAACAAATATTTGAAATATTTAAAAATTAAATAAAGTCTATGCTATCCTTTTTACCTCTTTCAGTGTGTTTTAAGAGAGAGGCTTAACTTTCCCTTTGCAAAGAAAAACTGTTACGATTAAAACTGAGGTTTGTCAGCTGGAAGGCACAGCCTGACGCTCCTGGTGAGCCAGCTGCCTTTCAGCGTTCACCAACAGATGATCACAGTCTCACACTCACAGCCCCTTAGAAAGGCCCAGGCTTCAGAGCCCACAACAGCTCTAGTGACAGAACCGTGATTCCTAACCTTTTTTAACACAGAAGGAGACGTTCCTGGTGGCAACCTTTCTCTTTGCTTTGGAAAAGCATTTTTTCTTTTTGCCTGTGTATTCCTTTCGCAGACAGCTAGCAATGATGACTGGCCTCTGTAAAGAGAGGTGAATATCAGTGTAGCATTCTTCTCACTTTCCCCAGAGAGACTTCTTCACACCCCCTCCACCAGGACTTCCCTCACATAGAATCACGAGTCAAACCACTCCTGCTACAGACCGCTGTTTTCAAGTGAACTTTCCCAAGTCCCTCTGTGGGCATTTGATTTTGCAGGGCTGTGTGTGATTTGCACTTGCTCTTCTGCAGAGAGCTGGAATGAGGCCACTCACATAACCAATAATTTGTTCACACACACACACACACACACACACACACACACTCACTCACTCACTCACTCATATATGCACAGACACAGACTCAGGCACAGGAGAACTCTCTTCTGAATTGTTTGCAACTAGCTTAACTTGGATTAGAAAACTCATAAAAACTGGGGCTGGAGAGATGCACAATGGTTAAGAGAACTTGCTGCTCCTGTAGACGACATGAGCTTGGTTCCTGGCACTCATACGAGGCGGCTCAGAACTGCCTGTAACTCCACTTCTAGGGGAATCTGATGCCCTCATTTGGCTTCTAGTATGTGTGGGCATCTATGTAAAATGATGCCCATTCATACACTCAGGCACATACATGTACACATAAAATACAAAACAGTCCTTTAAAAGAAACTCATTAAAATCTTAAATTTTCTAATGTTTAACTGTACATATCAAACTATGACTCTGAAAAATAACAAGTTGGTGTGTGTGTGTGTGTGTGTGTGTGTGTGTGTGTGTGTGTGTGTGTTTGAGCATGTGTGAGTGAGTATGTGTGTGTGTGTGTTCCCTTTGCTTTCATAGCTTGTGGTCACTGCATACCTATGGACATCAAGTGATGAACTGTAAGAGCAAAAGAACCCCCGTCCCCTGGCTTTGAAGAGAATTAAGATTGGAATATTTCTCGTCTAGCTGGCAGAATTGTTTGAGGAAAAAAGGAAGAATACTTTTATGAGCTCCACCTCTTCCATCTGTAGGGCAGTCACAGCACCTGCTGTTCTCATTCTTTCCATCTGAACATCTTCATCCTCTTCTCCGGGTTCTTCTGGGTTTGGAAAAGCATTACAACTTCTTGGAGAAATTCTAAAATCCAAACAGTGTGTTAAACTTATCAGGTATTGAAATAGACGACCTGGAACAGCACCACTCCGGTCTTCTGCTCCATTGTGTACCTTTTAAATACCCTCATTTCTTTCTACCAAGGAGTCAAATGACCCTGCTCCTATTCATTCTTGCTTTTTTAAATAAATATAGTTCTCTTCAGTCATCATATATCAGTGATGACATTTTCCCCCTTCAACTATCAAACAGCACACCCCCACTGTTATGGATGTTAAGGCAGCTTTCCTTGAGGAAAGAAATCTAGAAGTGAAGTGGGGGTATATTTTATGATGCTGTAAGTTTCATAAGAACAAAGGGTCAGAGCACATGAAATTAGGAATATATCCCAGTCAGTCCGGGGTGTCTGATCAGCATCCCAATGTCCATTCAATTACTTGGTGTGCTACCTCTTTAAGAATGTGTCTGTCAGCCCTTCCCGCTGCTGTCAAACAAGACTTCTAATCAACTATAATGAGTTGGCTGATTCTTTCTTCTCTCCCTTGGGTCACCTTAGTTACTATGCTTAGATGGTTTCACTAAACCATGATGTCAGCTGGTCACTCTTCTTCTTTTTTTTTTTTTTTCTTTTCATCAAACGTAGATTTGAGTTTGATTTTTTATTTTGTGGGAGAAACTGGGTGTGTGTGTGGTGGTTTGAATGAGAATGGCCTCCATAGGCCCAGATATTTGAATGCTTAGTCACCAGATAGTGAAACTGCTTTGGAAAGACTGGGGTGTGGTCTTGTTGAAGTAGGTGTGGCCTTGTTGGAGTAGGTGTGTCACTAGGGGTAGGCTTAGAGGCTTCAAAAGCCCATGCGAAGCCTAGTCTTCCTCTCTATCTCTCTGCCTGTTGTCTGTGCATCAGGATGTAAATGTCTCAGCTAGTGCTCCAATGCCATGCCTGTATGCTTCCCGCCATGTTAATCATGTACTAACCCTCTAAAACTGTAAGTAAGCCTCCAGTTAGGTGCTTTCTTTTGTAAGAGTTGCCTTAGTTATGGTGTCTCTTCAAAGAAATAGGACAGTAACTAAGTGTGCAAAACATATGAGCAACACATCAGTTGCTCATTAAGTAATTTTCAATACCTTCCCCATACTTTCCTATTTCAGTATCTTCCAATATTCAGCTTCACTTTTATTTTCTGCTACCCTTCAACACAAGCCTTTAAATTTGGTCCAACTGTCTTCTCAAGTCTGTGGGAAAAGGGCCTGCATCTCAACCATTGTCTTATTGCTCAGTGTATTTCTTTCTTGGACAGTCAACATGTATCCAATTGCTTATCTGTATTTTCCCATTCTTTTAAAGAATCCACCTCTTGTATATAACCTAAGTGTGCCAGTGAAATTTCCATCTCTCCTAATTTGTCAGGGTCTTGTGTACGCTAATGTCACTTTGCCTACTAGACTGTAAGATTGTGAATTATAATAATTTTGCTGACAACACAGGCCCTTAAAAATAATCATGGGTTGTCCCCTCCACTAATTAATTTAAGCATATTAAAATGTCTAAAGAATGAAGATTAAATGAAACACGAAATTGTATTTGAATGCTCTCAACCTGAACACAGGGTCCATTCTCAGTGATTTCTTCCTGAGGTACCTTTCCAGACATCGCAGAACAAAAAAGAAAAGGAGAAAATGGAAGTAAGGCTAGGGATAGAGAAAGAAAAACAAAATTAGCTTCGTCGTAAACACAACTGCTTTCATACTGGAGCTAATTTATGAGACTGACCGTATATAAAATGGCATTTGATAACATTCTCACAAACCTGAATATAATCTATTTGATATTGTCTGAATCTGTCAAAGTTAGCCCTTTTGTTACTCAAAAAAGGAATAGTATAGACATAGTAATAGTGAGCCAGCGAGAAAGCACAGTTGATAAAGATGCTTGCTGCCCAGCCTGACGACCTGAGTTCAATCCCCGGGACCCACATGGTGGAAGGGGGAAATGACTCTCACAAGTTGTTCTCTGACTTCCACAAGCATGCCATAGCATGTACCACCCCCCAGTAACTAAATAAATAAATAATAAATAAATGTTTAAAAAAAACAACTAACAGTAGTAATGAGTTGATACAAGCACTAGTAATGCTGTTTAGAGTTTGGGCTCCACACTTGTCATCAAATGATCACTGTCATGTGAGTGGTTCAGACTTAAAGGTGTGTGTGTGTGTGTGTGTGTGTGTGTGTGTGTGTGTGTTATTTCTTATGTCCCCAAATTTCCACATAATTTGTTGAAACTCTAAGAAACACAAAAAGTACAAATGTCCTATTGTTACCTGCTGTGGGATGTCTTTCTGTATGCTGTGAATATGTTTTGCTCTCATTGGTTGATAAATAAAGCTGTTTGGCCAATGGCGAGGCAGAATAAGGTTAGGCAGTACATTCTAACTGAAGAGGGAGATGAAGAAGGGTGGAGTCATGGCAGAAGCTGTGAGCTGCCGCCAGGAGAAGCAATGTGAGAGACCAGGTAATGCTATAAAGCCATGTGGCAAAACATAGATTAATAGAAATGGTTTGAAATAAGTTATAAGCGCTAGTTAATAATGAGCCTGAGCCATAGGCCAAACAGTTTGTAATTAATATAAGCCTCTGTGTAAATATTTTATAAGCAGCTGTGGGACTGCGGGTGGGAGAGATTTGTCTGGACTGCCAGGCAAGATAGTACTGAGAAACTTCTGTCTACAGTTTGCCCTGTGTTATGGAGATCATGTAGTTTTGGGTCTGTGGGTCAGGTCCCTTCATGTGCTCCAGCAGATCTTAGATGGGGTAGATGCTAGAGCTGGCCAAGTCATAACCCCGATTCTGGGCCTGGGCCCAGCATTGATAGTGTAGTAGAAACCAGAGGCCTCAAACCAGACCAATGACTCTTTGCAATGAACACTTGCAAGCAAAGATACATGGACAAAGGGGTCTGTGACTTTTGTGACTCACTGTGTCACACTGCAGCTTCCATGATGAGATTTCTAATTTTTCCCCTTTTTTCTCTCTTAATTTTGTTTTATTGGGTGAGTGCAGGGGTAGAGAGTGGATTAGAAGGGACAGGGAAATGAATGGGATCAAGATACATGATGTAAAAAAGACACACAGAATAAATACAAAGAAAGTTTAAAAATGTACAAATGTGTCTCCTAATGCAAAAACATTAAAAAGGAAACGCCATCTTACTATCAGTAATGCCAGAAACAGGACTTGAGATTCTGAGGCTCCTAAGTAATCCACAGAGTCATAAGAAACCTGCAAAATGAGAAGACATGTTCGAGTGAACTTTCCTCTGATCATGGTTCATCCTGTTTGCAATGAACCCATGTAACCTGGGTACTGGGCAGAGTCTGCTCCTGACCTGGGTATGATGCCCTTGTTCCCTAGTGTTTCCATGAACTTGAGCTTGTCCACAGGCCAAGGGGCAGGATACTGTTCTGTGCAACACTGAGAGTGAGCAAGATTGTGGGCAGTGCTGGCAGACACGGCCCCTGAAGACACTGGCAAGTCTTTCTGAAGCAAACCGTCCCCCTGAGCTGAGTTCACCTGCTTTTCTGTTCTTATTCATACTCCTCGCTGTTCCTCCTTTGCGGACCCTGGATTCATCTTGTTCTTATCTCCTGATACTCATTTTAGAAAATAATCATGACTACCCTCCAAACCAGGCAAATTTTTCATATGGAGTTTCACGTGCACCACATTTAAGTACCCTGTTCCATTAGATCTCAATAAAGGAGATCTCATTGTATCATGAATAAAAGGTAATGGCTAATTTCACTTCTTGGACTGTATTCATCAAGAGATCTTTCTGGATAGTTTTAACTCTCAATTTTGCCCACTCCACTTGAAAAGCAAGTTCTGTTCTCACAGCTCTGCTAATTCTACTGATTCAATCCCAGAAATAATTTTTCATATATTTTCTTCTGACATCAAAGTGTTAATTCTGCCTTGAACATGTCACACACAGTTAATGACTGCAATTCATTCAAAAGAGAGACATCTCATTTTCCAAAAGACAGACAGCCTATTCTCTATCTCTACACTCTTGGTTTTCTTTTTTTTTTTTTTTTTTTTGGTTTTTCGAGACAGGGTTTCTCTGTGTAGCTTTGCGCCTTTCCTGGAACTCATTTGGTAGCCCAGGCTGGCCTCGAACTCACAGAGATCCGCCTGCCTCTGCCTCCCGAGTGCTGGGATTAAAGGCGTGCGCCACCACCGCCCGGCTACACACTTGGTTTTCTTAAGTGGATGATGGATCCTGTGTAATGGACAGCAACCTCTCCACTTGTCCAATGCATGCTGATGGTTTTCTTTCAATTTTTCAGAGTTTACTCCCTGGACAATGCTCTTCTCTCTTACTATGAGGAATTTCATATTTCACGTCAGTGCAGTATGATACTCCTTAGCAAAACTGAATTGAAAACATCGACCACCTCCTGATTCTCCTGTTCTTCCACTTCTGCTGTCTTGATGTAAAATGCATAGACATACTTGCCATACCAGCGCTTGCTT
>CABHPQ010170797.1:13156-30832 GCA_902168405.1 Peromyscus aztecus
TGCCCTGTGTAATAGAGATCCTGTAACTTTGTGTCTCTAGGACAAGCACCTTCATGTGCTCCAGCAGATTATAGATGGGGTGGGTGATGAGGTGGGCTAACTCATAGCTCTGGTTCTGGGTCTTGCTGGGTTGGTCAGCCTGACAATTCTCCTTCATTGTCAACACCAGGGTGAGCTCTCCAGCACTGCCTCGCTAACTCATCCTACATAGTAAGAAGCAAAAGGCAGGCCAACTCTCCTACTCTTGTGTCCTCAGAGTCTCCTTGCCCATGCCTACACCACCAGGGCCAGCTCTACTGTGTTGCCTTGTTGAGGTGTAGGAGCCATTCTACCTAGTGCTGCAGGACCAGCTCTATCTCACTCTGGTGACCTCAGGGATAGCTCTTTCACCTACCATATGCCTCAAAATTCATGGGAGAGAGGGGGAGCTTGTCTCCCTTGACCACACCACTATATGGTAGATGAGGGGTTCTCTCATCTGCTCTAGATGGCAAGGGGTGAGGGGCAGAGGGCATCTTTCTCTCTCCCTCACTACCACATGCAGACAAGGGGTGCACTATGAGCTCTCCCACTCTTAGGACCCCAGAGAAGGATCATCTGTGCCCCTACCAGCAGGTTTGTCACTACTGTGGTTCCCAGGTAAGGCACAGGGCCTGCTCTCCTGAGTGCTTTGGGCAGTCAGGGGCAAGAGGGAGCATCTCTCTCCCACCCACATTGCATAACAGATGAGAAGGAGAGCAAGCTCTCCCACATTTATACCTTCTGGGTTGGCTTATCTGCACCATCACCAGCAGGCTGAGCTCTACTGAGTTAACCAGGTGAGGTGCAGGGCCTACTTTCCCAAATGCCTCAGTCAGTGATATGGTGGTCAAGACACTGGTTCTCCTGACCTTAGGATCAGCTCTCCCACCTGCCACAGGCCACATGGCAGATGAAGGGCAGGGCCAGATCTCCCATGCTCACATTCTGGAGGCCAGCTCACCCACATCCCCATCAATAAGGTCAGCCCCACTCTACTCCCTAGGAAAGAAGGAGCTTGGAGTTTTGTGGGTAGTGAGGTGTGAAGACCTGGGAGGAGTTGTGAGTAGTGAAAAGCATGTTCGTATTATATTGTATATTATATTTTTATTATTATATGTATTTTTAACTAAAAAAAAGAGAAAAAAGAACAAAAAAATACCAGGCTGATTAAGTCATGAAAAGAAAGGCAATAAACAGCATCCCTCCATGGCCTGTGCATCACTTTCTGTCTCCAGTCTCCTTCCCTGCTCGAGCTCCTGTCCTGACTTCCCTTGGTGATACTGTTACTTGGAAGTGTAAGATGAAGCATAGTCCCCACTCCAGAAAAGGAAAATAGGATGAGCATAAATAATTCTTGGAGATAATACCAGTATCTGTGAAGTAAATAGAAAAATCTGTCATATCTCCTGGTGGCAAAGACATAAGTATTGCCCACACTGCTGGGATGTCCTCTACATTTTTAAAGAGAAAAGAGATGCTAAATTCTGCCTGAGCTGAATGAAAATAGAACACATTCTGCCAAGATTACCCAGTGATTAAAAGCACTTAAACCCCACAAACAACAACCACCTTGAACTAGATGCCCAGTACCCAGGATGGAAGAAAAATAGCTCCTGAAACTTATCCTTTGATCTCCACATGTGAACATTCTCTCTCTAGCACACACATACACACACACACACACACACACACACACACACACACACACACACGCATACTCATAAATAAAAGTAAAGATTAAAAGAAAATCATTTGAACATTAGTACAAAATATTAACTCTTTAAGCTACTTAAAATGTTTCTGATTTTTCTCGTAAAAACAATCAATTTAGCGACGTACTCGACTGCAACTTCTGTATTGGTCCAGACTAAATGGAATGAGCTGGAGGGTGTCAGGATTGAATATTTCCTGACTCCTGCATGCTCTGTCCACACGCTGTGCATGTTGACCGAAGTGACCCCCGAGTCTCCTTGGCGGGCTGTCTGACCGGTTGCACTTGACTCATCCCTATCTGGCCTGGAATATCAAACATATTTTCAGTAAACACAGGGTGTCCTTTCAGTTTTGCTCAGTAGCATTGTGGGAGATCATGTGCTTTGACAGCTAGAGGTCATGGCTGGCTATTTGACAAGCTCTATCATTTTTTCAGGGCTTCTTCACTGAATCCTTGAAATGTTAAAATGGTCCCTTTCCCCTCCATCTTTCATTCCTAAGGTTGTCCATAGTTTTTATTCTAACAAACATACATAAAAAACCTCACATTTTACACAGAGTACAGTTGATTACAGACTTTGCTTTTCTTATTCATGAAGTACAATCTAAGAGGCTACATTTAATTTAGGAGAATATATTTAAATTCTTATGAATGAACACCTAAGTCATAAAACATTTTCTTTCAGGGATGATTATATTTATGTATACACATATGTTATTCTCTTTTCATTATGTTTTTGACACATCGTCTCACAATGTACCTGAGTCTGTCTTCAAATGCATATTCTTTCTTCCTCTGCCTCTTCAGTGATGGATTGTAGACTTGTACAACCAAACTACTGTATACTGTATACTGTATACTTTCCTTTTTATTTATTTTTTATTATTTATTTATTTATTTATTTGTTTTATTTTTTTGTTGTTGTTTTTTTGTTTTTTGAGACAGGGATTCTCTGTGTAGTTTTGGTGCCTGTCCTGGATCTCACTCTGTAGACCAGACTGGCCTTGAACTCACAGAAATCTGCCTGGCTCTGCCTCCCAAGTGCTGGGATTAAAGGCGTGCACCACCGCCGTCTGGCTTATACTTTATTTTTTAAATTGAAGATATAGATCCAGGATATGTCTAATTGCTGTGTATTTGTAAAAAATTAGTTTGTTTCATTGTGATAAATAAGCTTGCTTATTTTGAGACATGATTATTCAATTCCTAAGATTCCACTGGCTCATGAACAAGAAAGAGAGGGGATAGTGAGATTAATGAAGAAGAGGAACAACCTTAAAAAGTTATTATGCATAGGAAAGTAGCCTAGTTGTAGTGTACTGTCATAGTATGCTTGAGGCCCTGATCTGATCTATAGTAACTACCAAAAATATTATTTTAAGGATTTGAGATTGAACCTTAGTGATTGAGTGCTTTAGTGAGTATAAGGCCATGAGTTTGATGCCCATCACTTCAAGGAAAGAAAAGAAAAATGTGTTTTAGTCCAAAGACTAAACAGCAACTAGTGTACAGTAGTAGTCCCTGCCTTTAGTAGTGGCATCTAAATATGGGTAAATTTTATACCATATTTTGATCAGAAAATATTATATTTTTCTCTAACATGCTAAGTTATAGATTTTTTTAAAAAAATATGATGAGGTCAGCGGAGATGACTCACTGATTAATATGCTTGCCAGCCAAGCTTGAAGACCTGAAATAGATCCCTAAATCATGTAAGAGAGTTGGGCATGGTATGGAGGCAGGTACTTAACAATTCCAGTGCTGAGGAGGCAGAGACAGGCAGATGTCTGGGGCTCACTGACCAGCCTTTTTTAGGTGTTTACAGACATTCAAATTTAATTCAACAAACATTTTAAAAATTGAGGCTAGAATCCACCTATCAGTGAGATTTTGTGATTTTTCTGGGCTTGAATTACCTCACTGTGTTTACTGTCTAATTCCATTCATTTTCCTGAAATTTTTATATTTCTACTTTTCTTTTTAAAAGACAAAAAAGAATTCCATTATGTCTATGCACTGCATTTTCTTTATCAGCGCGGCAGTTGATGGACATTAAGGCTGATGCTATTTGTTTTTAATTATAGCAATTAGAGCAGCAATGAACATGTTGTACAATGTCTCTGTAGTAGAATATAGAGTCTTTGGGGTACATGGCCGGAAGTGGTATAACTAAAGAATATGTGAGTCCTACTTTTAGTCTTTTGAGATCTTGTAAAAGAATACATTGAATAACCTTCACTGCAACTATCACTTATGAAAAAAACACACTTTCTAGGTCTTCTTCACTTAACAGGAATGAGATGAAGTAAATGATTAGCTAAGTGAATGCACCCAAAGGAGCATTAATAAGAAAGGTACTTCAGAAAGAGTGACTGACCTTCCACTTCTGAGAGGCAACCAAGTGCAACAGAAATAATCTGTATTGCTTTGGGAGTCACTTGTATTGCCTACAATATCAACTCAAATAAGTGTCCTCAATGCCTATAAGTAATTTTTGTTATATTTTTATCTAGATATTATGCGTATATGAGTCATTATAAGGTTTTAATAGTGATATTTCAACCATCGACAAATACAAATGTCTGAAGAAAAATTAAAAAAATATGAGATGAGAATGATTTTGAGTTGAAAATAACCATTTAGTGGGGGAAAAAAAGCCTAATGGGTAAATACTTAAAAGCCAGGGCAATTTTATACTAAACTCCACATTTTCTAAAAGTCCTTGAAGAAGTGTTATGGTACAAATCCCTTGTCCGGGAGCTCGAATATTAAAAGACCTCTCATCCAGAATAGAAATTAATTGCTTTCTACTTATGAATTCCATTGTTGTAAGCATATACACTTTCTTTCTGCTAATGAAAACAAAATTAACATTTTCCAGGTAAACAACATTTCTCTTGCATGTGTTAAAGTGGCTAAATGATTCTGTCACATATGGTTTTTTCATCAAGAATTTCACTTAAAAGTTTCTAATCTTTAAGTTCCCAAAACCTTAGAGTTTAATTTAGCTTTCCTCTGTTCCAGCAGTTCCTATTAGCAGGAAGTAACATGGTGCCAGATATTCTAATTGACATCTGCAGAGTATCCTGTAATTCTTCATTCATCTGTCAGGTGATTTAACTTCTGTCATGCTATTTTTTAATTAATGAATGAAAGGGATGCTGTTTTCCCTCTTGTGAAAGTGAAAAACAAGACAAGCTTCATCATTTATATAATTAGGCAAAAGGAAATGCCTGCCCTCTGCTATCAAAGAGAGCCATACAGTGATGTAAGTCGCATAGTTAACATAGGTGAATTTCATCATAGTTAAAGTCCTTGTTAAGGCATTTGTCTTGCTTTAACTGGGTACCTAGAAAAGAGCAGGTTTGAAGTTCATTGTAAGTGGACATCTCCCTCAGAGTCAGCAGTTTGTGAAACCAGGAACAAACACCTCAGGACTTCAGATACTGGCCAAAAGAATGGGATCTGAGTCATATCGTTGGCCCAGTGTAGATACAGGAGACATAAGATTACTGTTCAGAGAGAAGTTCTCTAGTAAAGAGCAAGGGTATACCATTGTTTTATCTTCTTCTAAGAGTTAATCTCAATGACCCTGTCAATCATCTAAATAAGAAAACTCCCCCTATGGAAAACTATTTATCCATAGACTTTAAAAATAGTACAAAACCTCCATAAACTGTGGGTTGGCACTGTTGTTTCACTGCTGGAGAATATGTTCTCTTCTATTGCGCCATGAACGACCTCTTTTCTGTGCTCCTCTGGATTCTTTCACTGGCAATCACAAGGGAAGGCACGCCAATGGGAGGGCTAGCGACACTTACTGTAAAGAGAAAACTTTTATCTCCAGCACGATTGCTCATCATTAGTCATGCAGAGAGAAAGAAAAAAGTATTCCAAACTGAGACACCAATAATATTTTTCTTTCCAAGTTGTTTTCACCCTTGTAAGAATCCCTGCTGTTTGATGGTATGGTGAAAACTTTTTCCAGTGATGTAGTCACTGACAGGGCCCATGCTGTTATGAACAAGCCTTCATGCGTGCTTTTGTCAATCATCCTCATTGATCTCATTGGCTCACTGAAGAGAATAAAGCCATGAAAGCAACTGGTTGGGAAAAGGAAGGGTTTCTGCGGAATTGAATCAGAGACATAGAGGGAAACATCGTGAACATGATTACCACAAATTATGTGCATGCGTGAAAATGTCACAATAAAAATTGTTATTGCATATAATCAACATATGCTAATAAAACCACTTGAAAAATATCCACTGACACAAAAGCCATGAGAAAATCAAATTAAAAAAATGAAAATTTTTTTTGGCCCATCATTTCAGACTGCTTTTCTTGGTCCTGTTAACTGTAGATAGTGCTATGTGGCAGGGCATTGATAGTGGAAAGTGTTTACAGTGGTCAAGATTTAACAAGACACAGAAGAAAGAGCTAATGTTTTTCTTTGGCTCAGAGTGTTCTTCCAATGAACTAATTTCCTGAAATAGTCTCAACTCCCAATTACCTTTGGTTCCCAATATACCAGTTGGGAACCTAGTCCTAAAATTTCAGGGAATATTTAAGATCCCAACCATAACACAGGAATTTTTAATTGTATAGTAACATGGTGAAATACCTTTGTTCTTGCCCTTTCAAATTGCTCTGCTCTTTAAACTTGAATAGAAGGCCTACAATCACTTTTACACTGATTTCAGTTTTGCATCAATTGTCTCTAAATAACTTAAAGATAGGCATGATGGAACCTGCCCTTAACAGAATGGATATAACCATAGAAGACAGACACATCCTCAAATAAAGAAGGTGCATGAGAAAATCAGACATAGTTATGCATCCCATAATAACAGCATCAAGAGACTGGGACAGGAAGATGATGAGTTTGAGATTAGTCTTAGCTATCTAGTGAGACTATGTCAAAAATCAAACAACCAAAATTCAAACCTCCAAAAGTTTTAGGGATGACAGAAAGCAAGACACAAATTAAGTAAAATCTAGACAAAAATATTGTAATGTTAAACATTCACTATTTGGGAAGTATTGATACAACCAGAGATCATTTTAGAGAAATGAATGGAAATCACAGGCTAGGATTGGACTATTTTCATCATATCACTATTCCCATTCTGACAATTTATTTTCCACATTTCATTGGGATCTACAGCAGCAAAAATCGGTTCTTATAGAAAAAATGAACCTGAAACAATTGGAAAAAGCATGTTAATTCTGCCATCCATTAGTAAAGCACCATGTTTCACTCTTAAGCACATAATTGGGAACCTTACATATAGAAGTTCACTCTTAAGCACATAATTGGGAAACTCACATGTAGAAGTTGTAAATTTCGGGCTGGAGAGATGGCTCAGAGGTTGAGAGCACTGGCTGCTCTTCCCGAGGTCCTGAGTTCAATTCCCAGCACCACATGGTGGCTCACAACCATCTGTAATTTGATCTGGTGCCTTCTTCTAGTGGTAGGCAGAATACTGTATACATAATAAATAAATAAATCTTTAAAAAAAGTTGCAAATTTCAAAATCACTACCCATGAGATATAATTGTACCTAGCATGTGTCTAATTAAAATAATGTCAATTTTGAGACTAGAATGGTCTAAAAAAAATACAGACCAAATAACAGGGCCAAAACAAAACTAACATAAAATCTTGATGATTTAGTCACAAATTTTAAAAATGTGTGTAGGGGACCAGCCCCCACACTTATTTACCCCAGGAACTCTTGAGAAATGAGGGATAAAAGAGTTAGTTAGAAATAGACGGAGAGAGAAAACACAGGATAGACTCCGGTGGGCCTGGATCCTTATCCACCAGCCCAGAACTTTATTCCAAAGGTCTATTTATAACAATGCCAAGGAGTGGAGCAAAAGACCTCACTCACCCTTGCTAGTTACAGTCATCTGGTATCCAGGCCCATGGTTCAATCAACCTCTTATGCAGTCCTGCTGGGTATAGCCACTAGGAAACCTAGTGGGCTCCAACAAATGTGACTGCATTTTCTCTGATTTGGTAACATTGCTTTTAACCAAATTTCCTTTGAAAAATTTTTTTTGTTTTGTTTTGTTTCTGTAATGGAGCTAGATTGTTCTTACTGCAGACATGGTAATAAATATTCTACAAGTAGCTATATAACCTAATTTTAAACAACATTTTTTATTTTGGAAAATCTGAATACCAATAAAATAAAAATATATATTTCCACACTTTAAAGTAGTGTTTATGACTGGAAAGAAAGCAAACTGCCTTTTTATGCTTATTTTGATTCTAACTATCTATGTGTGCTTTGAAAAAAAATATATTTTTCATATATCTTTATGTTCCTAGTCTTCATTGGAGAAAAAGAAGAATAGATGAAGAAGATGAATGTAACAACTCAGGAGAGTATGATGACCAGCCATGAGATTCTTTTTATCTAATTATTGTGCTTTCTATTTCGGTTAACTCTTTACCTTTTAAAGTTGGGTTAAACAGTCTTAGAAATGATAATATTCTGTGTTTTTTCAGAAAGATAAGAAAATTACAAATCTTATCCAGAAAACAATTTTCATTGCAAAAAATATTGAATATTAGCTGGAGCAATATGTTAGTATCTATAGTCTAAAGCTGCTGTTTAAGGAAACATATATCACATGTCAGTTGGAATTAAGTATTGTGGTAATAGCAGTAAGAAAAATTTGGAAAATTGCTAATAGTATGAGCAATTGCTCTTTTGATCATATTATAGATACCAAACTGGGGAGAAAGTGTTTGAATATAAGTTAACATATAATTCAGGCAATCCTTCTTAGAAAAAAAGACACTTTTTGGAAATATTGAAGGAGGCCAAGGTTTAAGTTATCAGAGAAAAATTTTCCCTATAATGAGAATTTGTTTTTCTTCATCATTCCCTGAGATGTCAGAATTTATTGTTGAAGTGAGAAACTTATTAGGAAAGTTTCAAGGTTGATGTTTGTTTACTTCTTTGTCTTAGAGCGAAAGTAACCAGTTCGTTATCACAAAGAATTGGGTTAGTTCTAGATGCTTCGTTAAAGTAATTTATTAAGGCATTAGCTGAGTTTTTAATCCTCAATGAAGGTTGAACTTTATTATGTGATTATTTTTGTACTAGTTAATACAATCTCAAGATTTATATTTCTATTCAAGTGACATGAACAATTCCTTTGATTTGTAAATTTAAGCTTCTATTGCTTTCTAAAAAATCTTGTTTGGTAATATTATAGGCTTGAAATTTGAGATTTAATTGCAACTACTTTAAATTTCTGGTCTTCTTATGAAAATTATTAACTGGTGACCTTCTTTTATTTTGAGGTTTTTATTTAGTATAGAATTAGGTTAATGCTAGCTTGATTGAACGAGATAGAGAATAGTTGCAAGTTCTATAAATATATTGATTTAGTCTTTTAGAATTACTGCAAGAAATTAGAGCAAACTAGGTGATTAAAACAGTATAAATTTATTCTTTCGAAGCTTGCAGTTCTAGAAGTGTGAATTAGAGTTGGATAGAGGTGTACTTTCAACAAAACCTCCAGGGAAGGATATTTCCATGCATCTTCCAGTCTCTGGAAGCACATGGTGTCTGCTAGTTTATGGTAGTGCAGGTCTAGTCTCAACCTTATATTTACAGAGCTGTCTTATCTCTACACCTTTGTGTTCCCATGGCACTACCCTCTGTTTCTGTCTTTGTACCTAAGAGTTTTCTTTTCTCCTAAAAGTCATGTTTGGTTAGCTCTCATTTCGTGGATTTATTTTAACTTAAAATAAATTTAAAAGTCTCACAGTCTATTTCTAAAACATCACAGGCAGATATTAGAGACCAGAATTTAATGTATATATTGGAGGTATCCAATTCAACTACAAATATTCTACTCTTTGACTCTCTGGCTTCCCAAAACTCAGATTCTTCTTCTTTTCAAAATATATTCATCCCATCTCGATGCTACCTACATTTTTTTCTTTCCCTATTCCAGCGGTATCTCTAAATTCACAGCCATATTACCAAATCCCTTAGAGGTGATAGTTAGGATATGCCTTATCACAGATAAAAAATATTCAACATCTGCAAACCATGAAACCAAAGACAATATATTTACTTCAAATGTACAAGGAAAAGACAAATGTAGGTTAGATCCTTTATCCAAACTAGTTAAGTTATTGGAATAATAGGAAAAAAGGGTAGGAGGGTAATATGGAAGGAGGAAGAGAATGATGTAACATCAGTTCATGACCCCACAGTGACAATGGCATTCGATTTAAATGACAGAATACCAGGATGGCTTATTGCTCTGTCCTCGGACATTGCTAGGATGATAATTCTGCTCTATCAATCATTGGAGAGGTGTTTTCATGTCTGGTCTCTGTACCCAAGTCCCTGCCTTAGAGCCATTATTTTATTTCATTTTGTCTATGTCTCTGTAAATCTAACTTGTCAATGTTTCTTCAGGTGCAAAATCTTGAGGCACTTAGGCAGTTGTTGTAGCCGTCAAGGAGGTGTCGACTGTCAGGGAATCTCGACCAATTCTTCCCAATGACTTGATCTGCGATCTGCTGATGGGTTAATTCAATGGATTAGTGAGTCAGACATCATATCCCCTCATTAACGTACAACGTTGGTCGATCTTCTTCAGAATGCAGACCACCTTAATTGTTTCACATTGAATGGTGCTGTTTTCTGTTTGCTTAATCATTCACTACTCATTTCAACTCTCACTTCTCATACTATATTATAAGCAACAAAAACAAACAAGGAAATATTTGCTCAGAAATCTCCATAAATAAATATCACTAGTATATGCATTATAGTATCCACTTTCTACCTACTTTAAGAACAATATTCAGCCAAGTTTACTTGTGCTTTAAAACAAGGGTCATAAGACTATAGAACACTGCCTTTTATAAATACTAGTAACCATAGCAGGTGGGCATCATTCTAGATATCAGTGAATTATATAAGAAATAATTGGAGTCACAGATGATGACTTAGAGTTTTTAGGACAATGGCTGTTTTAAATGATTCAACCTCCATTGAACTGTATCTTATGAATTGTTTACTAACGTCTTTTAGTTTATCATTCTTTGAGAGAGAAAAGATATCTAAATAGAACCCCAGTTTTGTAAATCTCCACCCTCACATTAGATGATTTCTATTAAAACTGTTAACATTTTTGACAGGCATATTTAAAATAACAAACTGAAAGTTCTGGTTATATTTCAAAATGAAGACATTTACTCCTAACTGGCCTAAATATGACACAGCTTTTCACTGTAAAAACCTCATGGCCGGGCCGGTGAAAAGGCTGTCAGTAGAAGCATTTGTTGAGAAGCGCGATGACTCTAGTTCCATTCCTGGAACTCACACTGAAGGAGACACGTGAGACCTGAAAGTAAAGTTGTCCTCTGATCTTCATGCTCATATCCTGACTTTCACACGTCTGCATTGAAGCGCGCGTGTGCGCGCACACACACACACACAGACGTACACACACATATATACACACATACACACACAGAGACACACACACACATATACAAACATACATATACTCACACAGACACACACACTCACAAACATACACACATATATACATAGAGACATGCAAACCAATGATAGAAATAATAAATGGTAGTAATAATAATAATAAACAATAGCAATAATGTAAATTTAATTTTTAATAGGGCTTCTTGGGTACATTTTATAAAGAATCCTTAGGAGACCTTATCCCTAAAAATTCATTAATAATCAGTATCCAGTAAACCATTAGCATTTAATTTATCCTTGAAGCTGTTTTCTAGAAAGAATGATCCCACTTATTCTCGTGTCTATAACTGGGGAGGAGGGTCTTAGGTTTGCTGCATGATCTCAAATCTGTGATGGACCTATGAAGAATTGTTAATTTTAACTCTTCATTTTTTTCTCTATGACAAGAAGAAAGATGACTTCCAAGCTTTTGAGTATGACTCAGAATTTCTAAAGTATTAACAAATTTCATTTTATGAAATGATGATGTATTAAAGCATGTTGATGGTTATTTAAAGTGATACAATATTATCAAAAATAGAATTTGCTGAATGTCAGGTCTGATAAATCCTTCATTTTCTTATGTTAGTTTTACTGTCAAAATACTGCACTTGCTAAGATAACCCTGTAATTTCCATTTACTATACAAAAAAGTCATTTAGTTGACTTTCCTAACTGTGTCTTTTTTATCTGTAAATTGGAGTGACTTTCAGCTAGCTTATGGGTTATTGTGAGGTTAAATTTAATGAGTGAAGTAATAACATTAAAAGTAGACATAAATAATAATATGCTACTGTTTACATGTTTTACTTTCCCTAATGTTCCTCTAAAGCCTGAAATATCATCTTCTTACAAAATTTCTTTCAAAAGAAGGAAACCAGAAATGTGAACCTTTAAATAACTAAATCTGGTATACAGTGGTACAATTTTTAGGGATAATTAGAAATTCCAAGATCTAAAGGCTGTAATAACATATGCTATAACTATAACAAATTATTAATTATATGTCACCTTTTAGTCAGTGAGGATGGTGTTCAAATCATCAATGTTATTATTTTGAGGAATTATATATTCTTTCCAAGTTGGAAAGGGTGCCAAGAAACGTGCACATTGCAGAATAACTAAAACTTAGATACATATAAACTGTTTTCTTTCTCTCTACTTTTCATTCTTATTGATAGGTTGTTAATTCAGCAAGTAGATTTAAATGATTATTCTGACTCAGATTTTGTGTTAATTATTCTCAAAAAATTAAAGGTGTACTAAGCAGTCACTGACTTTAAAAGGCAATATATTTTCATGCACACCAATATGTATTCACACATACATTGCAGGACAAGTTGTGCTCAATGCAATCCAGCTCATACTTGTCATAATTACTTCTTTAAGCATAATGTGTAGCTAGTCTCTTTCCACATTTTCCCATATTTCTATGCATAAATTATAGCCTTCTATGATGTACCATAATATGATCACTCTAGAAAGAACTGGCTTCACACCTACGTAGTTATTTGAGTTGCCATGCTGTTCTGAACCCAGTCATCATGGGATCCCAGCAGAACAATGTAGTTTGAATTGTGTGCAGTTAGGAGACAGCACTAAAGTGCTGCTCACGAAAGTGTCGTAGATGGTACATTCTCCAAAAGCTGAAGGTCTTATCATTCCTGACTGAAATTATAAATCAGGTTCTCAAAGATAGAAAAGGAAGTTTATAGATACAATTTAGAAAATACTTAAAAGCGCATTTGCCTTGATGAAGTCAGATGTTCATTGTTTTCAGATTTTTTATTCAGTGTTATGAAAGATGGTGGTTGTAAAAGATTGATTTTTCACAGATGACTCCTTAATAGTTCAGTTTCTTTGGTAGTCTTGTTCATTCTAGATATCCTCACAGTATGATGTAGTAGTCTTGCTGAATTTGCTTTCTTTTGACTTAGAGCAGGAGAGAAAGTGAAAGAAACCATGGGCCACGTGAAGACCTCCAGAAATCCAGCTGGATAAGTCATGTACTCACTCTGTGACTTGGACTCTGCAGCAGGAAAATGAGTATAAAAAGCAGCATGTGAGAGGCTGGTGGTTAGGATTTGTTAATATATGAAGCATTTAAAAGGTAGATTTAGTTGAACATTGAGCTTGTTAGAAATGTTCACTATCAAATTTATCCCCATGTTTAAATCATATAACAGTGTTCAGTCTTTAGATTTCTCTTGTAGAGTGACAGCGATTATAGTGGAACTGGTGAGTGGTGGTGTTGTGAATGGGACAGTTGTTGGTCTTTGTTAGATACACAGGATTGGTTCTGATATCTCACAGCTTTGCCTTTACACTCTTATTCGCACATCATATTCTAGCATTAATTTTTCCATATCTGGTTCGTATCTGTTTTAAAGGCATACATTCTTTGGTGGCTTTTAATCCAAATTCAGCCAAGACTCTTCCATTTTACAAGAGTGAAGTCTGCTATCTTCTGCAACTTAGAATACCCTGTGCATATTTGTTGCTACGATCCCAAGAATTTGAAGCAGCAGTGTTAGAATGTATAAGTTTTCTCAAAAGATATAGGTTTCAGCTCAAGAGGATCACACAGAGATTGGGGTCAGTGGTCCAATCCCTAATCACTGCAATGAGATTATAACGCTTATCATTTTTATTTAAAGGTCGTGCTAATTTATTAGAGTATCATCAGAAGCTTTTCTGAGTCATGAATAAGAATTTCACATAATACCAATCCCATATAAATATTAATAAAATTTCAAGGCTCGTTCAGTTTCTATAGCTATATCTAAAGTTGCAGTACAGTATTTGGGTCCCAGAAGTACAAATGACATGGAACTGTGCTCATATGATGAGTATATAAATGAGAATGTGACTAATGCATGAAAATCAAATTAATTCACAATTTATAAAAAGATCTGGGCTTCTTAAAAGAGGACATTGAAGAGTACAGGAAGTGGGTCCATACCCCAATAGTACTTCCTTCACATTTATTATAGGCTTCATTTGTTATTTTAACCCATGAATTTTATTCACTATTTAATCACAGTGTTGAAGCTTATCTTCTTATACACACAGCATATAGCAATTACGCTGCTAATCTATGGTCTCTGTCATTGTTTACGAAAATAGCACATATCCCTTGTCAATTAACACAAACTGTAGCTGTATATGAAGTTGAGGTGGGAAATTAAAACCACAAACATGATCATATTTATTCATTGACTTAGTCACACGATAAAAACCATAAAACAATGCTGTTTGGAAGTGCAAATGTCCAAAATGTATTCAGTAGCATATGACATTTGCTATTTGGGTCAACATACTGTCCATTATTGTGGGAAAAATGTCTTGATCAAGAAGATAATTTAACTAAAATTGTACATTTAACTAAATAATAAATTACTAATTACTTAACTAGTTAAAATTACTTTGTTCTTCTTGTTGTTGTTCTTAGACAGGATCCCTGGCTTGACTGGAGTTTGCTATGTAGACCAGGCTAGACTTGAACTCAGATACCCACCTGCTTCTGACTTCAGAGTCCTGAGATTAAGGACATACCCCCATCATGCTAGGTTTAAAATAATGTTACTAAACTGTCTATCTTAAGAATCAACCTGTATTCATGAGCACTACTTTTTCTATGATTCAAAGTGAGGCTGGCATAAGTGATTGATTTCAGGGTATGGTTACATAGCACATTTTTAGTTCATTAGAAAGACAAATTTCATTGATATTTATTACAATATTATTTACCATTTTATATAACTTGAGACGTAGAAGTCTATATTCTATTAAAGGCTATATTCTATTATCGTATGTCTCATTCTGGAAGGACACAACCCTTCTAATTTGGGGTTCTTGGTGCTCTATAATTAGAATGATGTTTATGGTAACCACTATCATCAGCATGTCCTTACCTCTAGTATTCATATGTTGAAATTCACCTGAAGTGACAGTGTCAATAAATACAAATGAAATAATTGTATCACCCTGCGTAGGTAATTAGGTTATTAGTGTTCCAAACTCAGCAATAGGATAAGGGATGGTATACGAAGGCTTAAAAAAGTGGGTGTGGATTCTCCTCAACCCTCCTGCCATGAGAAGACAATGTTTATCTTGTTCCTCATGAGGACATCACAAGAAGCCACATATGAGGGTCAGCCCCTCAGTATCCTCAAGTACTATTTAGAAATGAATCTCGGTTGTGTATGAGTGATGCACTCCATGATTTTATGTTACTATGGCCAAAATTGACTGAGATAGAAATACTGTGAGTCACTAGGAGGTCTGCAATTAAAAATTCTGCGTTACTTTTAAGTTTTGTGTTTTATCTGCTAGAGTTACCTCTCACATTTACTTTGATTTTCTAGAAGCAAAAATAAAAAAAAGTAAAGAAAAAGAAAAATGTCATGTGTTTATACACATGGGTGGTTGTGTATGGGTGGTAATTTTTCCCAAGTGAAAATGAACTTAGACAATTTTAATAGTTCTTCATATATACTTTTTGACATGACACTAAAAATGCTAAAGTACACAGTTTTACTTTAATGAGAAAAAATTATATGCATTCTTTTCCATTTTGTATTGCTAGAGGTTACATGAACAGAACATTGTACATTCAGATAAGAGTATATTCATTGTTCCTCATTTTCACTGCGGACATTCTCACCTACAGTTTCTCATAAAACACTTGAAAGTTAATTAAGGGAACTAGTTACAACATCACATAAATGACTAGATTCTAATTACATGTGTCTGGCAAGGAATACCACTCTCCCTTTAAATGACATTCCTAAATAAGCTCATATTTTGGTTTTGTTTTTATTGTACTTTTAATTCTGGGTTTGAAACTGGCTGTCATTCCCTCAGGCTGTATGCTGTCCATCCTGCTGTTCCAGGTCTTTGGATACAGATAATTAGCAGAATACTGCACTTGTGATAGTAGGAGTATGCACTGTAACAAACACATCACAGATACAGTAATTGCTGTGCAAGGAAAAGAGTTTCCTTATTACATAACGTTACATGCATGGGAGAGGAAAAGTCTTTGAGCTCCTCATAAGTCTCTGTGTTCTGGATTACAAAGGCCACATCATCTAGGAAAAATCACTTTCAAAACTGCCCTGGATTTTGACATGAAGTCTCAAATGAGAAAGGGTAAAGTTACAGTGCCTTCATAAACTCTAGCTTGCAGTTGATGCATTTTACTCTGGCCTGATTCTGTGGCTTACGACAAGTGATACAGTCTTTATGAACTCAGGCTGAGCCTGGTTAAACAGAACTCCAATGAAACAGTTTCTTTGTAATTTTGTAGGGGAAGGGGAAAGCTAAACTTAGCTATAAGCTGACCTCTGAAGGCAAAATTCCACACTCATGCTTTTCCCAACACCTAGAATGCAACAATGAAAGATTCTTAGACTCTATTTCTTAGGTGTATTCTATTATTTTAGTCACTGTTTCTTTTAAAGCCACTTCTCTCCCGTGTTCAAATTGTTTTGAGATATTGATTCATAAGCACGTGTAAGAAATTATACAGATAATCAATGACCTCTTTACATGATTATCCTTAAAGCTAACATCTTGTAAAATATACAGATACAATATTGGTATTAATTGCTATTGAAACCAGCCATGAGAGATAGGTTGGGACTTGATGCACTATTGAACTAACCACTAAGCTACAGCCAGAGAAAGAAGTCTGAAATTTGTATAAGGATGCTGAAGTGTAGCTCTCCATAACTGAGGGCTTACGGTGGGGGTCCAGGTGGACTCAGTTTTCTTTAAGGGGTTGGCTACTGGGAGCGTGAGCGTGCTCCAGTGAGTGTATGGACAACACAAATTGAACTTGTGTTTTCCTTCGTTTTGTTCTGGTGTGGGGTGGTTACAAGGGTTGGAGTGGGCCTGAAGGACTGGGAAGTGAGTGTGATTGGGGTGCATTATGTGAAATTCCCAAATAATTAATAAAAATATTATGATGAAAAAAAAAAGAGAAAGCACAGAAGATGTGGGTAGGCACATGGAGTTAAAGGGGAGGAGTTGGGCTGAATACGATCACAATACAAAATACATCATATGAAATTCTCAACGAACTAATTTTATAAAAGAGAAAATGTATGCTGGGCAGTGGTGGCACACGCCTTTAATCCCAGCACTCGGGAGGCAGAGCCAGACAGATCTCTGTGAGTTGGAGGCCAGCCTGGTCTACAGAGAGAGATCCAGGACAAGTACCAAAACTACATGGAGAAACCCTGTCTCAAAAAAACTGAGAGAGAGAGAGAGAGAGAGAGAGAGAGAGAGAGAGAGAGAGAGAATGAATGAATGAGAATGAGAATGTTTTTAAAAAAACAAGTATTCGAGTTTTCCTTCCAAGCAAAATAGACTTCTGAGTCTTCCCATCTCCTCCGTGGCATACAG